>CM041779.1:294708375-295010251 GCA_023374045.1 Limonium bicolor
ACTCATCGAGCCCAAAAACATCAAAGAAGCTCTTCGAGACTCAGACTGGATTAATGCAATGCAAGAAGAATTAAATCAGTTTGAAAGAGGCAAAGTCTGGCATCTTGTGCCTCGTGCTTCACAACAAGGCGTACTTGGCACAAAATGGGTTGTTAGAACAAGTTGAATGAGATGGGAGAAGTCGTTAGAAACAAAGCTTGTCTAGTAGCTCAAGGATATCGTCAACAAGAAGGATAGACCTCCAAGAAACTTTCACTCCAGTAGCAAGGATGAAGTCAATCAGATTACTAATTTCATTTGCTGTACACAAAGGAATCAAACTCTTCCAACTTGACATCAGAAGTGCCTTCCTCAATGGGTACGTCAAAAAGGAAGTATATGTTGAATAACCTCCAGACTTTGAGACACAAGAAGGAAAGGATATGGTAATCAAGCTTGACAAAGCTCTTTATGGGCTCAAACAAGCTCCAAGATCATGGTATGATCGTCTATCTTCCTATCTTTCAGAAAACCAATTAAAGAGAGGAATATTGCAAGAAGTTTGAAGCTTTGATGAAAAGAATTTGAGATGAGTGATCTAGGAGCATTGAAGTTCTTTCTAGGACTCCAAGTCAAGCAAAATGTCGAAGGGACTATCATCTCCCAAGAGAAGTACGTAAAGGATTTCCTAAAGAGATTTGGAATGGAGGAGTGTAAAACGTTTGACACACCAATGGTAGTTGGCATAAAAATGAGCATCATGACTGGTGACCGACCGGTCGACGAGCAATCATACAGGGAAATGATTGGTTCTCTACTTTATTTAACTACTAGTAGACCTGACATTATGTATGTGTTTGCTTATGTGCTAGGTTTCAAGCAGATCCAAGAGAAAGTCACCTCCCAGCTGTGAAAAGAATCCTACGTTACTTAAAAGGAACCATGAATCTTGGTCTCTTTTATCCTAAATTCACTAACTGTGATATTATAGGATTTTAAGATGCAGATTGTAGAGGATCTATCACTAATAGAAAGAGCACTTCAGGAACAACATTCTTTGTTGGGTCATGTTTGATCGCATGGGATCAAAGAAACAACAAAGTGTTGCAATCTCAAAGGCTGAATCTGAATACATAGCTGCAGCAAGCAGCTGTGTTCAACTCCGGTGGCTTAAACAACAAATTGGTGATTATGGCGTCAAAACAGGTACATTGCCAATTATGTGTGATAATACAAGTGCCATCTCTATTTCCAAAAATCTTGTGCATCATTATCGTACCAAGCATATTGACATTAGACATCACTTTCTTAGAGATTGTTGTGAAAAGGAATTAGTTGGTTTAAAGTATATTTCTATTGAAGACCAACTAGCTGAAATTTTTACTAAGCCATTAAGTAGAGAAAGATTCACCAAGATTGTTCATGATCTTGGAATGATATTCATTAGTCACCGACATGTGAGCAACACCTATAATATTGTCGTTCAGTAGTCATTGAACGGTTATGCATGAACAAAACATGTCAAACGATTGCTTGAAACATATACGTCAGCATTTCCACAAAAGTAAGGATAGACTAGGGAGTGTGCAATGGTTAGAAACGGGAAAATTCTCAACGGATCGTTGACAATCGTCACAACCGCTGCCTGTTATAAATAGTACCATTGGGACATGTCTGTGAGCGGATGAGAAGCAGTCGCCGACCGTTATTCGATATCTATAAAAGGGAGACGGAGTTTTGCTCTTGTCACACTATTGCCCTCTCTCTCTAATCTCTCTTAGCATTCAAAGTGATTTCTCTTCTTTCTTACAAACACTCTAGAGAGCTCTTGTGTGAAAAATCCCTTACCTCACAGTGATAGTGTGAATTGGCGTAGTTTTATAGGTGTTAAATCCTTATTTTGTGTAACTTTCTACGCACTTTCTCACACTTATCCTATGCTTTTCTGTGCTCATACTCTAGATAATAACTTATGCCAATTTATATGATAAATCAGGAAATGATGATGGAAATGCATAGTTCTCCTCACGATCTTTCCAACGCCGCAAATGGGGAACAAATCGGAGCTAAAACGAAGAATCAAGACGCTGTCGAACTTACTCCGGTTGAAATAAATTTAGTTTTTTTAAAATAAAATAAAAATAAAAATAAAATCAATTCAAAATCTGAAAGCGTGGGTTTGAAAAAAAAATTCAAAAGTGATGTACGCGTGAAGATTTGAAAAAAAATTATTGCAGTGCCGAAAGTGGGTTTGAAAAAAAAATGAAATAAAAATGTTGAAGTATTGTGTGTGCAGACAAGACAAGAAAAAAAATCAAAAAGGAAAGAAAGTCTGTTTGCAGACTTCTTCATTTGTAGGCGCGGGCACGCAAAGCAGAAAAGGAAGACTTTTTCGGTGCCGCCGTCTGACTCAAATCTCTCCCCCGATTTACTCACCTACCACCTACTATTATATTCACTACTCCCTCCTTTTTCAGTCTATAAAAAACACATATGCTCCAATTTTTTTGGATCATCGAACACAGAAGCAGACTCCCTTCCACACCCCACCATCGACCACACCACTCCACTACTTCATTTCTTCATTCACTCTCACATATGCACCTCTTCTCTTTATTTATTTTCCTTTCCACCACACACTTTATTTTATTTACTATCAATTCCACCACACACTTTCATCTATTTACGCATTCTACACAAATATTATCCATCTCATCAAACCCCTAGCCCGGTGTATGAAAATAGCAGAGAAAATTCAGGGTCCACTACAGATGATTTCTTCTACCCTTGTATCTGTCTATTTATTTAATATGTCAGGTTAGAATATTATACTCTGGGGAATGGTTATTATTAGTTTGTTTTAATTATGCAATTTATTTTACCGGTTTAAATTAATTATAATTTGATACAATTAATGTTATTCTCTCGCTTTACAATAAATTACATGAGTTTATTGAATTGCCTTACAAATCTATTTTGATCAGGTCCGTGATAAATAGATAGGTCATATTAATTGTTATGTCTGTGGAAAAGCTTATTCTGGTTGAATAAGTCTAGTATTTCAGATGCAGAATTATATTTTCTTTTTTTACTTAGCCGTTTACATGTGTTTTGGCTTGAGTCTATATCAGATCTTGCATGTTCTGGTAAACGAGGTTATTAGGATTTATGGTTTAAATCTGAAGACTCTAAAAGAACTTTGCCAATTTATTCTTAATTAAACCGGTAGATTAGCATAATTAATCAAATGAGTAAAATCTAAACCTAGAGTCTGTTCTTCCATATTTACAACCACTTTTAATATTCTGTTATTTTAATTCTTCGCTGTTATTTAAATTCTCTTTGTCTTTATTTTAATTTAAGAATCAAAACAAACAACTTTTCCCCCGATTTATAACCTTTGTTAAGATTAGACTATTTCTCACATAGTCTCTCGGTTCGATACCTGGTTTCTCACAAACTCTACTACAATAACCGGGATTTTTGCAACCTGACGGTCTTTTGGTTTGTTATTTTCTAGGATTATTTCTTAGTATTTAATATATCAAATTTATCGTTTGCAAAATGGCGCGTTGCCGGGGACTAGATTCTTGTATAGTCCTTAGCTTGGGTTAAAATTTTTTTTACTACATTTATGTAAATTTTACTATGGTTATTTCTATCTTTTTATTTTATTTTTATTTTTTGTTTCCAGTTTTAAGTTAAATTTTCTTTTTTATCTGTACTATTTTTATTTTATTTTACTCTACTTGTAAACTTTTGTGGAGTCTATTTTTCTCTTTTGCAGATAGTTGATGGTGTACACCGTTCTTGGTCAGACACTCATCTCGATTGGACAAAATCCTTGACCTAGAAATCAAGCGTACCTCTCAGCTAGCCAGATGCCGACAAAGGTTCCAAAGAGAAATACAAATGGCAATTCCTACGAACGGTGGTCAAGCAATGAGGCAATTTAACAGACCAGCGGCCATTCCTAGAAGAAGCCCAGCTCTTCCTACTCTAACACCCGACTTAGTAAAGGAATGGAAGGATCGGAAGCCTTCACATCATAACAAGGTCATACGGGATATGCCCTCTGGCACATTTGACGGCTCCGACCCCAACAACGCCCTAGATCTTGTCAACCGATTTCTAATTAATGTTGATCAAATTGGGTGCTCCGATAGTCTCCTGGTATGCTAGAATGAGTTTATTCTCTAGCAGCCTCACTGGTGAAGCGATGAAATGGTTCTACTGTCTTCCTTCTGGTATTATCACTACTTGGGGGGAGATGACAACCAGGTTCTATGAAAAGTATTATCCAATTTCTGGAACTATGAATTTGGTTACTACCTTACTTGCTTTCAAACAGGGAGGTGCTGAGACTATTTGTGAAGCATGAGATCGTTTTAAGAGATTCTTCGACAGTGTCCTCATCACGGACAGACCTCACTTGTATTGCTATGACATTCTTTCATGGATTACAACATATACATAAGGCCGAGGTTAGATCAGCTTTGGGAGGAAACATCCTCAACCGATCTGGCACTGATTTCATGGCGGCCATGGAGACGTATATTGAAGAGGTTCGTCAATGAGGCACCGAGGAAGGCAGGACTATGACAATGGGTGCTAAAGGTGCTAAGAATATGGATCCTTGGATGGAGCAGATAGTAGAGTCTCAGGCTCAACAATCGACATTGGTAAGCTCACTGGTAAAAAGGTTTGATGATTTTTTAATTAATGGTCAACCTTCTCAGCAGGTAAAGAGGATAGCTTCCTCATCTTCATCTGAGCCTCTTTGTTCTCATTGTGGTGGTGACCACTCATTTGAAATTTGCCCTCATCTGGAGGAAATACGGATTACTGAAGAAGCAAACTTTTTAGGACAAGGGAATTACCAACCCCTGGAACCGGAATCAACACCAGAATCTCAGGTATGGTAATCCCAATAATGCTTTAAATTCTAACCTTTTACAAAGTAATATGCAGGGTCCCCCAGGCTTGTCTAGGAAACCATATAACCAAGCCCGTCCTCAGACGCAGATGGGACAGGGCCAGAATTCCTACCAGCCACCCGTTAAGTCAGCTTCTAATGAAAGATGGAACAGCTCCAGGATATAGTTACTTTGATGGATACCACCCAGAAGGAGCAACAGACTCTTAACCAATCCTTGATGAATAGTCAAAGAAATTTAGAACAGCAGATGAACCAGATACTTACCAACCAACAGCAAAGGCTGCCTGGCTCGTTTCCATCTCAAGCTCAGTAGAATCCGATGGAGACAACCAAGGCCTTAAAGATCTGTAACTGTGGTGTATCTTCGGAGGTCCAATCTGAAGGTGAGTTCAGTGCAGCTGTGACGTTAAGAAGTGTGAAGCAGTGGGAAACTATCATCAAAATCAAGTGGTTGTAGATCAAACTGGTGAAAAGATCACCCCCTTCTCTTTCAAACATACCATCAGGGCCTACAGTCCCACCTGTGGTAGTCTCTGAGGAGATACATGCTCCTAATCTTCAACCCTCTTCTCCTCCCCCTCTACTATTCATGTTGATGTGCCTTCTTCTACTTCTAAGCAAGTAGAACTTCCATTTCCAAATAGGATGAAAAAGAAGCATTTAGACAAACAGTTTACTAATTTTTAAGTATTTTTAAGAAACTGACTCTTGATATTCCTCTTATTGATGCTCTACAGGAGATGCCGAATTATTCAAAATTTTTGAAGGATCTTCTCACTCAAAAGAAGAAAAAGAAGGACAAAGAGACTATCCACTGGACTAAGGAATGCTCTGCTGCTTTACTTCGAGCACTTCCTCCTAAGCAGAAAGATACGGGCAATCCCATTGTTCCTTGCTTTATTGGGGATGTAGACTGCGGCGGTGGTCTGTGTGACCTGGGTGCGAGTATCAACATTATGCCTTATGCCACCTTCTTGAAGCTGAGAGGAGGAGAGCTACACACCGGTCCCTTTCAAGCTCCAGCTGGCCGACAGATATGAGATTAAACCAATAGGGATTGTGTGAGATCTCGTGGTGGGGTTGACCGCTTCATCTTTCCTGCATACTTTGTGGTTCTCGACATGGATGATGATGTAGAGGTTCCGCTCATTCTAGGACGTCCTTTCCTAAGTACTGCCAAGCCTGTCATTGACGTTCATGATGGTAAAATCACCTTACGGTATGAAGACGAAAAGATTGAATTTGATATGAAGAAGATGATGAAGTCTAGCTCCACCTCAGCTCATTTGTTAGGTCGGTAAGTCTCATAGATGAGGATGGCGAGGTATGTGAACTTTCTGCTGATGAGGAGGTTTATTCTATACCTTCTTCCCTTTTTTCTGATTTTGAGCCCTTGGAGCATGTTCTTGTCTCATCTGTTGAAAATAAGACTTTTGATATGATGTGTTTAATACAGCTCTAGCTCATGTCGAGAGAGGAAAGGTAGGTTTTCAAGCCTATCATCCTCCTTTGGAGAAGCTTGATAGAGATATCCAACGACCTATTCCTTCTATAGAGCAGCCTCCAGTACTTGAGCTTAAGGAGCTCCCCTCTAATCTCAAATATGTCTTTTTTGCTGATAACAATTCTTTGCTTGTCATTGTCTCTTCTACTTTGACTTCTGGGCAGGAGACTAGGTTGCTAGAGGTGCTCAGGAAGCTTAGAGAGCCATTGGATGGACCTTGGTTGGTATCAAAGGGATTGATCCAGCTCGCCTTCTGCACTCATCACATCAATATGGAGGAGGATTACAAGCCTGTCAGACAGCCCCAGCGTCAGCTCAACCCTAACCTGAAGGAAGTTGTCAAGACAGAGGTGTTGAAGCTTTTAGACGCTGGAATCATTTACCCCATATCGGACAGCACGTGGGTAAGTCCAGTACAGGTAGTTCCTAAGAAAGGGGTTTTAAAGCTGTTCTGAACAACAAAGGAGAATCTATCCTTAGAGGAAAAATCATTGGATGGCGTATGTGCATAGATTATAGGCGTTTGAATTGTGCTACCATGAAAGATCATTCCCTCTACCTTTTATTGATCAAATGCTTGAGAGGTTGGCTGGGTAGGAATATTATTGCTTTTAGATGGTTTTTTAGGGTACTTTCAAATTCCTATTGCACATGAGGACAGGACAAGAATACTTTCACTTGTCTATATGGGTACCTTTCATATAAACTGATGCCCTTTGGATTATGCAATGCCCCTGCCATTTCCAGCGTTGCATGCAGGCTATCTTTGCAGACTTCATTGAGCAGAGTATAGAGGTATTTATGGATGACTTTTCTGTCTATGGTTCTGACTTTGATGTTTGTCTGGCTCAGCCTGACCTTATCCTTTGGACGTGCGAAGAGACCAACCTGGTTCTAAAGGGAGAAATGTCCATTTATGGTAAAGGATGGGATCGTGCTTGGCCACAAGTGTCTAGCAAAGGGATTGAGGCGGATAGAGCTAAAGTAGAAGTTATAGAGATGCTGCCAGCGCCTACTTGTGTAAAGGATATATAGAGCTTTTCTTGGGCATGCTGGTTTCTATCGACGGTTCATTCAAGAATTCTCTAAAATAGCTAAACCGTTGACTGATTTGCTTATGAAAGATGCCCCTTTTCTGTTCTCTGAAAATTTTCTAGATGCTTTCAATTTGATTAAGCAAAAGTTGGTAGTTGCTCCTATTGTTGTTTCTCCTGACTGGTCATTGCCATTTGAGATTATCTGTGATGCTAGTGATTTGTAGTAGGTGCATCCCTGTGCCAAAGAAAGATAAGGTGTTGAGAGTTATTGCTTATGCGAGTAAAACTCTTAATGACGCTCAGGGAAACTAACAAACCACTGAGAAAGAGCTCCTGGTTGTGGTCTTCTCCTTAGATAGATTCAGATCATATTTATAGGGTAGTAAAGTGATTATTCGCACTGACTACTCCGCTCTTTAATATTTGTTTACTATGAAAGAGGCCAAGCCTCGCGTGCTGCGTTGGATTCTTCTTCTATAAGAATTTGACATTGAAGTGAAAGACAAGAGTGGTAAGCTCAATGGTGTGGTGGGGATCATCTCTCTAGGATGGTAACTCCTGATGACGGTATTCCTATAAAAGAATTCTTTCCTGATGAAACCGTCTTCAGTTTGAAAAAGGTGCAAGAGCCATGGTATGCGGATATGGCTAATTTTATTGTTTCTGGAATTGTTCCTCATGATTATCATATGCTCAGAAAAAGAATTTCCTTTCTGATTCACACCATTATATCTGGGAAGACCCTCACTTGTTTCGAGTTTGTGCATATAGATTAATTCGCAGGTGCCTCCCTGATGATGAAGTACCCAGTGTTCTAGAGTTTTGTCGCTCCCGAGAAGCTGGAGGTCATCATGGCTCTCATAGGACGGCAGCCAGGTTTTGGATTCCGGATTTTATTGGCCCACGCTACATAAGGATTTCCAAGCCTTTGTGGCTAGTTGTGACAGTTGTCAATGCATGGGCAATACTTCTAGCGACATTAGATGCCTCAGCAAGGCATTTGGAGGTCAAACTTTTTGACTGCGGGGGTATATTTATGGGACCATTCCCTCTTCTCAGGGTTTCCAATACATTCTAGTAGTAGTGGACTATGTGTCCAAGTGGGTTGAAGCAATTCTTGCCAACATGCTGATTCCAAGACTATGGTCAAATTCTTAAAGCATCACGTCTTTACACGCTTTGGAGTCCCTCGAGCTATTATAAGTGATGAAGGCACAAATTTCTGGAATAGAAGCATTGATGCACTAATGGCAAAGTAGGGGGTAAACCACAAAGTTGCCTTTGCTTACCATCCTCAGACAAATGGGCAAGCAGAAGTGTCAATAGGGAGTTGAAGTGGATACTCCAAAAGACGGTGAGCAACTCCAGCAAACATTGGGCTCTGAAGTTAGATGATGCTCTTTGGGCCTATCGCACAGCCTATAAGACCCCCATTGTATCTCACCTTTTAATTGGTTTATGGGAAGGCTTGCCATCTCCGGTGGAGCTTGAGCACAAGGCTTATTGGCTATCAAGGCCTTAAATTTTGATATGACTACTGCTGGTGAGAAGAGGAAGTTGCAACTCTCTGAGCTAGAAGGGATCAATCTTACCACAATGCTAAAATTTATAAGGAGCACACCAAGAGGGGTCCATGACAAGTTGATCCTTAAGAGAGATTTCAAAGTAGGTGACTTGGTTTTACTCTACAATTCTAGGTTGAAGCTTTTTCCTAGGAGCTCAAGTCTCACTGGGCTGGTCCTTTCCGGATTGTTGGTGTGACCTCATATAGTGGCCTTTGAACTACAGAACAGACGGGCGACACCTTCAAAGTTAATGGGGGCCCGTCTAAAGAAGTATACTTGTCCTGCTGATGTTTTCTACTGACATGTTTAGAGTTTCTTTTGTCCAGGAATAGCATGACGTTTTTACCCCTGTTTTGGAGCCAACACCACCTAAGAAGAGTCTTCTCCCATGGCGGTTAAAGCTTAAATTCCAAAGCTGCACAACTTAGTTCTAGAAGTTGTGGGACCCTTTCCCACTCCCCTTCCTCTTTCTCCTAATCAGACTGATGAGTCTAGCTTGAGACTTTAAAACATAGCAGCTTGGTGGGAGGCAAACACCCACTTCTTTTAAATTTCCAGAAAGCATTCTCTCCTCTCTTTATTTTTGCTTAACTTACATTCAGTTTTTGTGTGTTTGATTTCCCTTTATTAATTAAAGTTTTATGTGTGCTAAATAATATGTCTAATATTATTAACAAAAAAAAATTTGTTTTCACTTTCGTAGTTTATTTTGCTCTTTTCTTTTTTTTTTAGGTTGTGGTGTGTCAGCTGGTACTATGCTTCTTGCAAGCACCTTGCTCTTATTTTTCTACTAATGCTTTGTCTGGTTCCACTTGAGTTCTTCTTGCTTGCAGATTATATTTCTCAGCTTGCTTACTTTGTCGCTTAGCTGAACTCAAGTGTGGGGTAGGCCTTGCTACACACCCTGCGCGGACTCTGGGGTGTATTCTTACCTTTTCCTCTCTTGAATATTTTATATGCTCCCCTGTGAACTGTTATGTGTAATTTTGTTTCCCCGTTGGATTGCTTGCACAATGTTAATTCTTCCTAAGCAATGAGGACATTGCTTCACTCTAAGTGTGGGTGGGGTAAGGCTCCTTCGCCGCTTACTTTTGTGTGTCTTTGCTCTTTCTCTTGCATTTGTTTAAGTCTTGCGTGTTGCTCAACTTGGAAGGAAGCCATAGAAGAAGAGTATAATTGGTTAGCTGATCTTGGGGTGCAAAATTTTAAATTTTTCTGGTTTTAATAGATTAAAATGAAGTCTATGTTCTGTGAATGCTATAATGATTGAGAATACTCACCATCTGAACCCTGTTTTTAGCCTTGAGCCTTGGAATGTCTGGATTGAAATGGTTGGAAAAAGAACAAGGCAAGGTACTCCGCTGATCCTGAGCATGCTTAATTTAATTCTGATCCAAATCGGGCCTCGTCCACTTGGTTATTAAGTCCTTTGGGGTGCCTCATCACCTAGCTACCTAAGGTCCTTGTGATCTGGGATAGTTGACCCCAAAGCCGTTACATAGGTGGGAGAGAAAAAGTCTGTGGTGCAAGAAATTAAAAGCGCTTAAATTAGAAAAAATGTGCAATCGCTGAGCTGAATGAAAATTAATTCTCTTTATAGATCAAGAGTATGTGGCATTGAAAGGTATGATGGAATAAGATCTTACTTCATGCCCTTTGTCATTCTAATGGTTTGTGAATGAAAAAGGTGGATTGGCTCATTGCTAAAGGCGAGGTACTTATGGTTTTGTTTTCTCTATTTTTAACTTTGAATGACTCTTGTTTTGAAAAAAAAATATGAATTGTGCTTGATAAATTGAATTGCCCCCTTGATTGGTAAAGCTAGTAGTGTCTTTCTTCTATGCTCTTCCTTTTGAGTTGAGTTCCATTAGCCTGGCTTGGACTTTTGTTTGAGAGTTTTGCATGAGGACAAGCAAAAAGCTAAGTGTGGGGTGATTTGATAAGTGTGAAATTGACGTAGTTTTATAGGTGCTAAATCCTTATTTTGTGTTAACTTTCTACGCACTTTCTCACACTTATCCTATGCTTTCTGTGCTCATACTCTAGATAAGAACTTATGCCAATTTATATGATAAAATCAGGAAATGATGATGGAATGCATAATTCTCCTCACGAGCTTTCCAACGCCGCAAACGGGGAACAAATCGGAGCTAAAACGAAGAATCAAGACGCTGTCGAACTTACTCCGGTTGAAATAAATTTAGTTGTTTAAAAAAATCAATTCAAAATTTGAACGCGTGGGTTTGAAAAAAAATATATTCAAAGTGATGTACGCGTGAAGATTTGAAAAAAAAATTTATTGCAGTGCCGAAAGTGGGTTTGAAAAAAAAAATGAAATAAACATGTGAAGTCTGTGAGTGCAGACAAGACAAGAAAAAAATCAAAAAGGAAAGAAGTCTGTTTGTAGACTTCTTCATTTGTAGGCGCGCGCACGCGAAGCAGAAAAGGAAGACTTTTTCGGTGCCGCCGTCTGACTCAAATCTCTCCCCCGATTTACTCACCTACCACCTACTATTATATTCACTACTCCCGCCTTTTTCAGTCTATAAAAAACCTACATCTACTCCAATTTTTGGATCATCGAACACAGAAGCAGACTCCCTTCCACACCCCACCATCGACCACACCACTCCAACTTCATTTCTTCATTCACTCTCACGTATTCACTTCTTCTCTTTTATTTATTTATTTCCTTTCCACCACACATCTTTATTTTACTATCAATTCCACCACACACTTTCATCTATTTACACATTCTACACAAATATTATCCATCTCATCCAACCCCTAGCCCGGTGTATGAAAAATAGCAGAGAAATTCAGGAGTCCACTACAGATGATTTCTTCTACTCTTGTATCTGTCTATTTATTTAATATGTCAGGCTAGAATATTTTACTCTGGGAATGGTTATTATTAGTTTGTTTTAATTATGTAATTTATTTTACCAGTTTAAATTAATTATAATTTGATACAATTAATGTAATTCTCTCGCTTTACAATAAATTACATGAGTTTATTGAATTGCCTTACGAAATCTATTTTGATCAGGCCCATGATAAATGGATAGGTCATATTAATTGTTATGTCTGTGGGAAAAGCTTATTCTGTTGAATAAGTCTAGTATTTCAGATGCAAAATTATATTTTCTTTTAGTTAGCCGTTTACATGTGTTTTGCTTGAGTCTATATAGATCTTGCATGTTCTGGTAAACGAGGTTGTTAGGACTTATGGTTTAAATTAGAAGACTCTAAAAGAAACTTTGCCAATTTATTCTTAATTAAACCGGTAGATTAGCATAATTAATCAAATGAGTAAAATCTAAACCCAGAGTCCGTTCTTCCATATTTACAACCACTTTTAATATTCTGTTATTTTAATTCTTAGTTGTTATTTAAATTATCTTTGTCTTTATTTTAATTTACGAATCAAAACAAACGACTTTTCCCCTGATTTACAACCTTTGCTAAGATTAGACTATTTCTCACATAGTCCCTCGGTTCGATAACTGGTTTCTCACAAACTCTACTACAATAACCGGGATTTTTGCAACATGACGGTCTTTAATTTGTTATTTTCTAGGATTATTTCTTAGTATTTAATATATCAAATTTATCGTTTGCACACAGCAACTCTAAGAATTCTCTAGATAAAAGTTCTAAAACTCTAGAAAATCCTTCGATCAACCATGGCACCTAAATTTACTCTCCGCTCAAAGAAGAAAGCTGTCCTCAAGGAAGCTTCGTCAGTGCAAGTGGCCAACATGCCACCGACAGCACCACACAGAGAATCGCCGCCCTCTCGCCTATCCAAAGAATTAGAAGATCAACTTGTGTGCAGGGTAACAGATGAAGGCGAGTTGCAACATGAAGATGTAACCTATATAAGCTTCCATCTGCCTAAACTTCACCACTCATCCAAACAAAAGAAATTCTCAAACCCAAAATACTCCCAACTCCCACTCCTACCGAAAATCCAAATATGTCTTCTCCTACTCCTTCTCCAAAAATCGCCACCAAGCATTCCAAAGCCAAAAATCCAAAGGTCCCTAAAAACCAAGGCCTCTCCACTGCTACAACGAGTTGCGTAACTCACGCAACTCGTGCCTCCAAACGAGCCAAAACCCAAGAAACTCCATAAAAATCCCACTCCACACCTGAAGGAGCAACTCGTAAGTTGCACTTCACCGACGATGAGGAAGCCACTCCATCAGTTGTCGTTCCACAGATAGATGATGAAGAGGTGCAAAGTGACGAAAAGTCACACCAGGAGGCAGCAGCAGAAGAAAGAGGTCAGGAAGAGAACGTAACTGCGCCTGACTCAGAAGAGGAAGCAAGGCTTATTAACGTATTCGGGGAACCAGTCATTGACAGGTCCTTGATAAATCTCGAGACTAGTTAGGGAGGTGCTAGCGATACAGAATCCTCACCAATTCTACTAACAGCGAGTAGCGAAAGAAATTAGTGAAGGCGAAGGGCAAAGAAAAGATGACCCCTTCTTCACATGCTAAGGAGCTCGACGAACTCATTCAACTTTCAAGCCAAGAAGGAAATAACAACAAATATCAACCACAACAATGATTGAAGCACATCAAGAAGCTCAAGGAGCTGGACTCAGCCTTGATCAAGCCTAAAAATGTAAATGATAGGTCCTGTCCCGTCTTACCAAAGACGGTGAACTAGAATGGATGGACAAGATGGATCTAGGAGAGATCCAGGAGCTGTTGGAATACTAAGGATGGGTGGACTTCGTCCAAGAAACCATCGCCGTCTATACAGAGCTGCTCAAAGAGCACATGCGCCATCTTGGCCCGCTCCAAAGCGACGACGACGATGACTACATTATCTCAAGGGTTCAAGGCGTAGACATTAACATCTCCAAGTCCTGGATCGCCGAGACCTTTGGCCTGGAGCCTGAAGGATATTGGTCGCTCCAAAGGACACATCTTGGAATGATCTAGGACACCTTGGAGGAAAAATGGTCAATCTGCTCAACAGAGGAGCAACAATGAAGAACTTCCCTGCAGTAGAGATGTCCATACCAGACAGGGTGCTCTTCAGTCTGCTCACCCACAACATCACCCCACGGAACCAACGCACCCACATCGTCAACGCAAGAGATGTGAGGTTGCTTTACGCAGTGAAGAAGGAGGAGAAATAGACCTTCCTGCAATGATTATTCTCACCATTGAGGAGAGTCGCCACATTAACCAAGGTCTAGTGTTTGGGGGAGTGGTGACCAAGGCGCAAAACAAAACGGAGTGGACACCGACAGGTACCACGAGTGCGCGCGCACCGCCCAGGACAGCATCTGCTTAGAGATATTGTCCAAAATGGGGATCAAGACGAAGGGAGATCAGCTAGTGGTTTCTCAAAAGCTAACCAAGAGCGAAGACTCTAGTCAGAGCTCGCCTAACCGCAATAGCATCGGGACTCAAGAGGAAGCAAAGTCTTTCACCAGTCCGCGATAGGTCGGGGACCAGTCTGGATACTACAGCTAGGGAGGTTCTAAACAGTGTGAGAGTTACTCTCACTATTGTGTAGGCCATCTCCAGAGAACCAAGTGTTCATCACATGGTTCAAGGAGATATAGACTTCATAGACTCCCACCTAGTTCTTCATCTCTTAGAGACTTGAGTGATAACCGTTAGAAAAACCAGTTCTAAGTTAGATTTTCCTTTTTCCTTTAAATATTTTTGCTGCCATTAACTATCTGTTTCTTAGAAAATCTTTTGATATGAATGAAAATTCAATTGTTTCTTGTCATCTTGAATGGTTATCATTGTTACGAAATAATTTACTGCATGGTTGCTTCTTCCTTGATTAAAAATTGCAAATAGATCTAAGATATTTAGTCCCATTCATTCCACTAATCCTATCTCCTAACTTGACACCTAAAAGGCCTACAAACATAGCCCACAAGATGTAGCACCTCATTTATTACCACTCACAGAGCAGTCATCGACCATATACTCAAACTGTCTACAAATACTTGCGAAGTTCACTGATCACTCACGATCATCATTTCACTTCTCACAAATGGCACAAACTCCAAAAGCTCCTACAGCTCAAATGAGAAAACCATTAATTCCACCATTCTCAAACTCATGTTCACAAAGCATCCAAAGAAATACGTCGCTCAAAGCTATGTCCTACCCAACTCCGACTCATTCACAGCTTGGTCTAGAACCTCAAGTGTCACTCCCTCTCATACTTGGACTCCTCACTGCATGGAGTTCACAGTAGATTCTGAGCAGTCAGACCTTTCCACCACAGCCGAATCACCCTTGATCAAATCTACTATAGCTAAGAAACCTTGGTTAAAAGTTTCTTTTTCGATCATTCTTGAATGGGATCTCCAAACACGTCACTCTATCTAGATTTTCTCGATCATTCTTGTAGTTTGTACTCTATGGAATGTTATGGCCTTTACAATATCTTAAGTCGTGTAGTTGCTCCCTATTTTGTTGTATGACAAAGGGGAAAGAAAGAAAAGATATGTACTTGTGATAGTATGACTGATTTCCTTGTGTCATGTAATATCTTAGTGAAGAACTTTCTACCTATGGTTATAGTATAAATAAAAGTTGTCATCTTTTATCTTTTGTTTGCTCAAGTTAATCTTTCAACCTTTAACAAACTCAGGGGAATCCTTCTTAGGGGGAATCTCTCGAATTTTTAATTACCAAGTACATATAATTTTGTATAGGTTGCCATCATCAAAAAAAGAGGATATTGTTATGTCAAGGACCTTTAGTTTTGATGTTAGCAAACCGGTGGTGTTTATCTAACATGTTTGTCAAGCTTATCATTCAAATAAACAGGTGAATAAGTGGCTTAGCACGCAAGGTTACAAGCGCACTTAAGTCATGAGTGGCTAACCACATAAGGTTGCTAGCGCTCAGTACACGACATGTGCCCAACCAGTATGGCACTTGTCTACGAGAGATCCGGAGAACTTCTAGTAACACACATGTAGTTAAGAACCACACTATCACATATCTCATACATCAGACATTAAACAAGGACGAAAATGATTTAGCAACGTCGACAAACTCACTCAGATGTGTCACACCTACACAAGCAACTAGCTCGCGACAAAAGGAGTAGCTCATTAATGTACAAGATAACAAGATAAGCAAAGGCTATTAATGAACATCATCACATAGCCATAATAAATTTAGAAGAGGGCATTTATGAGCATTAATGAGCCAGACAAGGTCAGACAAGTTGAAGTGTGCAAGTGGTGACCGACCACTTGTGAGACGTCCCACTTGCCCAATCACACGGCAACACGTATGCTGACGGCTCCAGATCAAGTTGGAAGATAATTTACAGTAGAGTGCGGCTATTATAATAAGAGAAGAAGAAGTAATATACTTTTAGAGTCTACATATTCATAGGCCGTTAATTTCACCTTAACTAACGTGTATATATACAAGCATTTATGTCCTATGTAATTCAAGCATGTACGAGAGAAAAAGATAGAGATTATCTGGGCAAGTGTGGATCAGACTTAAGAGTGTGTGTAAGTGCTTGAGAGTTGGTGAGCTAGAGAGGACTGGGTTAGAGTGTCAATACTTGGCTATTTGATAGACCAACAGGTCAGGGAACAGTCGGTGAACCGTAGGCCGATAGTCAGGTGAGGATTAAGGACTTTAGGGGTAAAGTCGAAACTGTCCCGGGAGTCCGTTTGTGGGGCGAGGGAGATTGAGTGAATTTTCTGTGGTGTAAATTATCTATCGAAATGGAGTTTCCAGTTTAAGTTTATCTTGTGTCTTTTCCTAACTATCAAAGTTTCATTTAAAGTCCACGATACGTCCACGACACGTTGGGGAAGGGTCAAGAGTGCTTGCTGGTTTTACTTAGGTCTGATCATGGGTCAGAATTTGAGAATCAACAATTCATGGATATGTGTAAACAACATGGAATCAATCACACATATTCAGCACCAAGGACACCCCAACAAAATGGGGTAGTTGAGCGTAAGAACAGAACATTACAAGAGGTAGCCAAGGCCATGCTATTGGGGAGCAGTCTTCCTCAGGTCTTCTGGGTAGAAGCAGTGGCGACTGCATGCTACATCACAAATAGAACGCTCATATGACTTATCCTCAACAAAACACCCTATGTGCTAATCAATGGAAGAAAACCAAACATAAGTCACTTCAGAATCTTTGGTTGCAAATGTTATGTCCACCACAATGAAAATAATCCCCTCTGAAAGCAGCCGAGCATACAAAGTCTACAACAAAGGACATTGAAGGTGGAGGAAAGTGTACATGTGGTCTTTGATGAGGCTGAAGTTCATAAGGTCAAGAATCTGAAGGAGATGAAGAACTTGGATTTGATCTAGCTGATCAAAATCACACAGATAAATCTAAAGATGAATCACCGACCAAGGAAAACTTGCCCCACAGGTTAGCGACAAGTCAACAACAAGTCAATGAAGAGAACAATGATGTCGAAGATCCTCTATCACCATCAACCATTCATCAATCTCGTACTATGTACACAGATCATCCATTGGAGAACATCATATCAGAAATCTCCAAGGGAATTCAAACCAGAGCACAAACTCAAGATCTTCTAGCCTTCTCAATGACAGTTTCACCCATCAAACCCAAAAACATCAAAGAAGCTCTTCAAGACTCGGACTGGATTAAAGAAATGCAAGAAGAATTGAATCAGTATGAAAGATGCAAAGTTTGGCATTTTGTGCCTCGTCCTTCACATCAAGGAGTACTGGTACAAAACAGGTCTTTAGAAACAAGCTAAATGAAATGGGAGAATCGGGAGAAGTCGTTAGGAACAAAGCTCGTCTGGTAGCTCAAGGATATCGTCAACAAGAAGGAATAGACTTTGAAGAAACCTTTGCTCCAGTAGCAAGGATGGAGTCCATTAGATTATTAATTGCATTTTCTGCACACAAAGGAATCAAACTCTTCCAACTTGACGTCGAAAGTGCCTTTCTCAATGGGTACGTCAAAGAGGAAGTATATGTTGAACAACCTCCTGGTTTTGAGACGCAAGAGGGAAAAAACATGGTACTTAAGCTTGACAAAGCTCTTTATGGGCTCAAACAAGCTCCAAGATCATGGTACGATTGTTTGTCTTCCTATCATCTAGAAAACCAATTCAAGAGAGGTGAAGTAGATAAAACATTATTTGTCTACAACAACAAAAAGGGCTTCTTAATTGTGCAAGTATATGTTGATGATATAGTCTTTGGCGCCTCTGATGAGAAATATTGCAAGAAGTTTGAAGCATTGATGAAAAGGGAGTTTGAGATGAGTGATCTAGGGGGATTGAAATTCTTCTTAGGACTTTAAGTCAAGTAAGACAACGTGGGACTATCATATCCCAAGAATAGTATGTAAAGGATTTGTTGAAGAGATTTGGAATGGAGGCATGTAAACCTTTTGACACGCCTATGGCAGTTGGCACAAAGATGGGCATCACGACTGGTGACCGACCGGTCGACCAGCGATCGTATAGGGAGATGATTGGTTCTCTACTATATTTAACTTCTAGTAGACCTGACATCATGTATAGCGTTTGCTTATGTGCCAGGTTTCAAGTAGATCCAAGGGAAAGTCACCTCACAGCTGTGAAAAGAATCCTACATTACTTAAAAGGAACCATGAATCTTGGTCTCTTTTATCCTAAATTCACTAACTGTGATATTATAGGATTTTAAGATGCAGATTATGGAGGATCTATCACTCATAGAAAGAGCATGTCAGGAACAGCATTCTTTTTTGGGTCATGTTTGATCGCATGGGGATCAAAGAAACAACAAAGTGTTGCAATCTCACTGCTGAATCTGAATACATAGCTGCTGCAAGCTGCTGTGCTCAACTCTTGTGGCTAAAACAACAAATTGGTGATTATGGCGTAAAAACAAGTACATTGCCAATTATGTGTGATAATACAAGTGCCATCTCTATTTCCAAAATTCATGTCCATCATTCTCTTACCAAGCATATTGACATTAGACATCATTTCTTAGAGATTGTAGTGAAAAGGAATTAGTTGGTTTAAAGTAAATTTCTACCGAGGACCAACTAGGTGACATTTTACTAAGCCTCTAAGTAAAGAAAAATTCAATAAGATTGTTCATGATCTTGAAATGATATTCATTAATCACGATTAAGCTGTCTTTTGATTCCCACGATCGGTCACCGGCACGTGAGCAACACCTTTAACATGGTCATTCAGTAGTCAACGTACAATTTAATGCATGAAAAACATGTCAAACGACTACTTGAAAAAGATATGTCAGCATTTCCACAAAAGTAAGGATAGATTAGAGAGAGTGTAACGGATAGAAACGGGAAAAATCCAACAGATCATTACAAACCGTCACGACTGCTGCCCGTTATGAATAGTACGGTTGGGACATGTCAGTGAAAGGACGAGGAGTGGTCACCGACCTTTACTCAATAACTATAAAAGGGTGATGAGAGTTTTGCTCTCATCACACTATTTGCCCTCACTTTATAAACTCTCCAAGCATTCAAGCACTTTCTATTCTTCCTTACAAACACTAGAGAGCTCTTGTGTGAAAAATCCTTGCCTCACTGCCACTCTAAGAACTCTTGGTCAAAAAGTCATCAAATTCCAGCAAACTCTTCGATCAAAAATGACACCAAAATCTGCTCTTCGCTCAAAGAGTAAGGTCATTCTCAAGGAAGCTTCATCAAAACAAGTGATCGACATGCGGCCGACAGAGTCTCTAGAGCATCGCCGCCCCTCTCGACTGTTAAGGAAGAGGAGGATCAACTTGTGCGTAGGGTCACGGATGAAGGAGACCTACTCCAAGAAGAGGTAACCTATATAATCTCTTACCTACCCAAGCTCTACCACCTCATTCAATCTGAAATCCTCAAACCAAAAATCCTTCCTACTCTAACCCCTACCAAAGAACCAGAAATGTTTTCTCCTGCTCCATCACCGAAAGTAGCCACCAAGCACTCAAAAGCCAAAATTCCAAATTCTCAAAAGACCAAAATCTTTCTACTGCTACAACGAGTCGCGTAAGCCCACTCCACATCAGAAAGAGCAACTCACAAGTTGCACTTCACTGACGACTAGGAAGCCACTCCCTCACAAGTCATCGAGGCTGTCATTCGACAGATTGAGGAGGAGGAAGGAAATGCAAAGTGACAAGAAGTCATAAAAGAAGGCTACAGCATAAAGGGGTCAGGAAGAGGGTGTGACCGCCCAAGACTCAGAAGAGGAAGTGGAACCAGTCGCTCAAACTACGGTACTAGTTGAAGACCAGCCGTCGTGTGAGCCTCAATTTTTAAACCCTATCCTATGTTGATTCGAGTTGATTAGGATCTAGTCGGGTTTTAGATCCACTTATAACCTAAGATTAATTACTATGTCATATACATTAATTATTAAAACCTAAGCTAGCTCACTGGAACCTATTATGAGTCGCCACCTAATTTTTACCTAGATTAAATTGGAAAAGGAGAGTTCAGGTTCGAGGGCTTGATATTCGACTTAATTAGGGTTCAATTACTTTCATTACCCAAGAAGTCGTTTTTCCCCCACTTAGTCTAATTACGGCTTATTACAAGTCGTTTTAACCTAAGTGCGCGCTTCTGATTTTTTTGTATTTTTAACATCTTTTGACAGAAAAATAAAGTGAAATTGAAATTACCTAAACTAGGATTTTAGAGGTAGAATTAGGTCAAATTTTGTTTATGTCCGTAGCCATGGACCAATGTCTGAGACCATAAACCCCAATTGAATTACATGATTATGAAAACACAACTAAAATAAAAACGTAAACTTGAAAAGGCCGGGGCCACAGACAGGGTGCCGTGGGCCCGGACATGTACTATTAAAAACCCTAACATTTGAAAAATTGGAAAATATGAAATCTGCCTGCCACTGTCTGTGGGTGTCCGTGGTCCCGGACCATGCGTCCGAGGCACGGACCACCCACGGATAATGGGTTTTTGATGGTTCTCGGTGGTGTTTTCTGCTAAAAAATTATGGGTGTGTAGCCTGAAAGATTTCCAATATGTTAGTAATCAGAGATTCTCGATTTGAATTCGAAGTCGAATTAAATACGAAACTTAATGCACAAGTTAGTGAACAGAAGCAAAGAAAAATGACAATTCAGAAACAGAAAGGAATTGTTTCGAACCAAAATTTTAATATAAGGTTAGATTAACCGTGGGGAGTTAAAAAAATCTGGGTTCCAACCTGTTTTACCTTTGGATTTGAGGTGTTTCTTCATGTTGGGTGTCTTTCGGTGCTCCGCCGGAGTCAGTTCCGATTTGGGTTCGAGACCAGCTTCTAACTATTGGTTATTGGTGATATTCTTCACGTTTTGGTGCTGTTTTGGTGAAGGTTTGATGATGGATGATGTTGTGGGAGTTGAAAAAGGTGTTTTGGTGTTGATTTTGTGAGATTTGATGAAATTTCAGGGCTTCGATGTATAAAAACGTGGGGAGGTTGTGACGGCTGAGTTTCTTGAGGTGTTAGGGTTCTTGAAGTTCTGATTTGATCAAGGGATAAGGCTCCGTATATAGGCTTCCTTAAAGATAGAAAAATCTGGTAAAAATTGAGATTTACCGATGTTTTAGGCTTCGTTCGGCTCACGCATTTGTGACGCATAAATTGGGCTGTTTTGGGAGTGGTCCCACATGGGACCCACGTGGGTCCTACATTCTACTCCAATAATATACTGCCACATATAAAACAACCAAAAACAGCCAGACCAAAACAACCACAAAACGACGCGCCGAACGCAGCCCTAGCTCAAGGGCTTAAAAAGGAATTTGACTATGAAATTTTAAACATGGGTAAAGGATGGTATTTCTGATTTTTATAAAGTAGAATAAAGTTTTTTGGATATTGGAATATTTTTAAATTCAATTTCTCGTCAGATTCAATCAGAAATTGCTAAAAAATTATTGGAAATTCAAAAATCAAAATTCCAACGCCGTTATGCCCAAAATGTCATCCTTTATCATGGCGTAAATTTTCAAAGCATTTTGAATTGATTTGACCCTTCTTTGGAGGAAACAGAAAGCCTATAGGGGGCTTAGGAGCCTTGTAAATTACGAAAATGCCCCTGGAGATGACTAAGCTGTCCCTAGTACTCTGAAATGTGCCGATCAAACTGGGAACCTTCGTTACTTGACCAACTAGCCTATAGTAGAGTAGAGACTCTCTTCCAGGGGGGTTGAAATTTTGGGTATAATAGATTGCCCCCCATCAACTAGACTTTATAATGGAAATGAAAAGGCTAGTTTATGCTTGAGTGATACCCTAAAATTTTGGATCTTAAAAGACCCCAAATGCAATTGAAATCTGACAAGTTGTGTCAAGCTTTTCTAAGGCGCTGACTACCTATGAGTAAAGTGGAAGGATGTCGAGCAATTCTAAGGCGTCGACCACCTAAAGGTAAAAATGAAGTAAGTCATGTCAGACTATTCTAAGGCGCCGACTACCTATAAGGATGAGATGATGTCAAGCTATTCTAAGGTGTTGACTACCTATAATGGATGAGATGATGCTAAGCTATTCTAAGGCGCTGACTACCTATAATGAATGAAGTGATGTCAAGCTATTCTAAGGTGTTGACTACCTATAATGAAATAAAGTATGCCGAACATTCTAAGGTGTCGGGAACCTGTAATGCAAATGTAGATGTCATGCAAAAGAAGATGATATGATATGCTGATGATGCTCGGATGCTTCTAGGGACCGGAACCTGTTCCAATGCTCCTGGTTGGTATACTATGGGGACTTATTGCCTCTGCCCACCAACTAGGGTGCTGGGATAACTTCTAGATTACCAAGGGGACTTATTGTCACTGCCCACTAGTTGTTTCTCCCATGAAGATGACATGAAGATGGGGACTTATTACCTCTGCCCCACCAACTTAGATCACGCTCTGTCTCATACTTGTCTCACACTGAAGATGATACTAGGTCTCGTACTGGTCTCGCACTGGACGATGACGCTCGGTCTCGCGCTGAAGAAGATGCATGGTCTCGCACTGAAGAAAATGATGGTCCTCGCACTGATGAAGATGATGGATCTCGCACTGAAGTCTCGTACTAAACGGATGAGAAAAAGCTAGATCTCGCACAGATTCTCGGTCTCGCACTGTATGAAGATGCTAGGTCTCGTACTAAATGACGAAAATGCAGGGTCTCGCACTGATTTTGGGTCTCGAACTAAAAATGAGTTAGGAAGATATTGGTCTCGTGCAAATGATGAAAACTGATTACTGGAATGCCAAACATGACAATGATGACAAAATATATGAAAGATACTCGTTCAAGACTGGAAACTGTTGGAAAAGGTGTCAAACATGGCAATGTTGAGGTGTTATGCAAGAGTTATAAAATGCAACTAAAGTGTTTGTTGGAAGCTTGCCCAAAACAAGAACTGTTGAAAAATGTGCCAAACATGGCAATGCTTGAGAAAAACTACTGAAAAAGGAAAGTGAAATAATTATTTCTTGACTAAAATTTAATTTCTGCAATTTGTTTCTTAAAAAATGAACATGCCGTTGGTGGAAGTGTGAGGTGTTTGTTGTGGTGCTAGAGGCTTTTACCGGTGTTCAGGATTTGTGATAGACCTGGGATTGGGTTGTGACCTTGGATAGTGGTCAGGGTTATGACGGGCCTGATGTTTTTGTGGAGATAAGGCCAATGATGAGCTTCAGAGTGTGTGTGTGTGGTGGTAAGGGCTTATATGTGCCTGTGGTGGGATGGTGGTGCTCAAGCTTTGGGTTTCAATTGGTGTTGACACGGCAATGGTTGGAACCAACAATTGCCCCCAGTATTTTTTCCTTAGGACAATCTGAGCTAGAATTCATGGCAATCGATCGTTCGATTGCCCCCAGTATTTTCTTTGATTAAACACGCGAATGAGTCTCGTCCTCACAGGGTCGAGGCTTATGGTTTGATGTGGTGCTTCCTAACCTACACTCAGCGTGTTTGGTGCTTGCACTCGTTCCTCACCTACGGTCACAACTTCTAGACCATTGAATTTGAAATTTGTTGGATTTATGCATTTGATCTATTACTTTCACGTGATTAGATACACAACTACCAAGTCGGAAGTCTTCAAAGCTTATAATGTGGCCATGGGGTGTGATGAAAGACAACGGGACCATGGAGGGATATTTGAGGTATGTGGAGTCAAAAGGGGTGACCAAAGCTACACTTTATGTCTTCTCTCGGAATCACCTTCCTTGTCTTGAAATCGTTTAGTTGCTTCGTGTTGACGTTGTTTTCGAGATTCTGGACTTGGACTTTTGAAGTGGTCATTTACACCATTTCTCCTCTTTTTATCATTCTGATTTCCTCGAGGCATTTCGGGTTTGCCTCTTTGTTTTCCTTTCTTGACTTTGCCTTCGGGGTTCTTGTGTTTCCCGGTTTTGGGCTTCGAGAGCTGTTTTGATGTGAGCTCTTTAGATCATGTGTCACTCTGGGGCCATTTGCGGATCCCTTCGTCATGTTGATAGCGGCGTTGCTTCTTTGGACTGATGAGAATGTTATCCGAAAGTCTGACTCCTCGCTTCCTTTGGTCACCGGGTCGGACGTTCATCATTGGCTGGGTTATTTTTTGGAGTTCATAATATCAAAAAGGGATATATGAAAGGCTCAGCGGGGGTACCTAGGGTTTAATGTCAGGGTTCACAAGCTTTTGGCTATGTGGTGCTGTACCTAGGTGTTTCGTCATTCCTGATAGTTGTGTATCCACTCTTTGTTACTTTTCGCAAGTCTAAGTGTAAATCCACATATTATCTCCTTCGATCGGAGTTATGCCATTTACCTCACCTTTGAATGTGGTCTCACAGGAGTCATGTAAAAACGACACGCTCGTTCACTCTTGGTTTTACCACTCAAGACTCCCTCGCGAGATCTTTACTCAGACACTTGTTCACATGCTTAACCAAAAGATTCGAAGACAATGATTCTAAACTCAGATTGCCCCCAGTATTGATTTGGGGTTTATGACAACAATTTAAAAGATGTGGATTTGGAACAGCTTTTGGGTTTGGATGTTTGGGGTGTTTGGGGTGAGTTGTGATGTTTGGCAAGGCATGTTCAAATTTTGAAGACAAAATACAGGTTTTGCATGCCATTGTCGGGAAATAATTATTTCATGAACCATTTTCTCAAAAGAAATTTATGTAAAACAGAATCCCTTTTTTTACAATCTAGACTTGAAAAGTTTGTCCATTTGTTAACATGAAGAAGGAGATGATTTAACAAAATCGATGCTTCTTATTAGTGTTTGAAAACGATCATTTTTTAAAAACTATGAGAGGTGCATTTGAAAGATGAGTGTTATGGCGGGTTATGCAGTAGAAGGCATGGGAACCCTAAAATTTCTATTGAATCCGAAACCTGCTAAACCGTCTGAATTCGGCATGCTGAAGACTCGAGCTCTTGACCACTGGGACGCCCTTGAGATGACCGTGATTGTCTTCCTTCTGAACATTGAGTAGGCTCCGTAAAATGTCTAAACTAGGAATGCCTATGGGTTATGTTGAAGGAACTAGGGCCTGAATCTCTTCCAAACTGAGAGTGAAGTGCATGGGCTAGAGTGATCCCTAGGTTAGAACGGATGTGTGGGCCTGAATACCCTTAATCTGGAAGTGAAGCAAACGGGCCGAAGGAAGTCGTATGGATCGTGAATAGGCTTCTAGGCCGATAGAGAAACCTTGAAGCCTAAGATTCGTTTAATGTTCTTGTTCGGTCTTAGGCCAGAAAACTGTAATGAACGAGTTATATAAACTATCTTGAATTCAAATGTTTACGCTATGGGCTCAATTCTGGATTGAAAATGAAGTTCGTGGGCCAAAATTATGAATTGGTCTGTGGGCCCAGATGGAATGAGTTATGAGTGTGGTACTTGGGCTGGAATGATTCATGAACTGTGAAATGATGCTTAGGCTGAAAACTTTTAGAGAATGCAGCACTTGAAATATTCTGAGAATTTGGAATCTGGGCCAGAATGTGCTTGGGCTAGAAATAGGGCGCATGAGCCGAAATGATTTTGAAATCATGCTCTAGATGTGAATTGGAGTTGGGGCCGAGTAATTGATGAGTGTCCAAATGAGCATGTTTTAGGGGTGTATTTCATATGTTTAATCAACACTTTTCATGCTCATTTCTCCACTCTAGTTTGTTTTCCTCTAGTTTTGTGTTTCATTGGTGTTTCACACATTTATTGTTTAAACAGGAGGATTAACATAGCTAGGAGTAACGTAGACGAAGAGAGGAACGCGTGGGCGCAAACGGATCCAAAATCGGAGTTAAAACGAAGAAGATACAGCGTTTTGAAGTTATACTGACTCCGACCGACCTTGCAAGTCCGGTCGCAAGTCCGGTCGGGCCGAAATTTTGCCCAGATTTGCGTTTTTACAAGCTACTGGAATCGACCGACCTTGAAAGTCCGGTCGCAAGTCCGGTCGAACTTAAAAACGCGTCCGAAAATCGCTACTGACTCCGACCGACCTTGCAAGTCCGGTCGCAAGTCCGGTCGGTCGTAAAATTTGCCCAGAAATCAGATTTTAAAAGGGGAAAAGAGGAGGAAAGAGAGGTAGGTCGAGACCTGGACTCCAGGCGACGGTAGAGGCGACAGAAGAGAGAAAAAGAGAGGAGAAGAGAAGAGAGGAAGAGGAGAGGATTTCACCTCATTCAAGAGCTCAACCACCTCCATTAATGGCTATTTCTTCCTCCTTTCTCTCCTTTGTAGCTTCAATGCTTGAGTAGTCTCCTTGTAGCTTGGGATTTGGGGATTTTGCCCCAAAATCCCTAAACTCCGTTGTAGATTCTTGAACTCGTTTATGGTTTTATTTCAGTTCGTGTGCTGAATACCGATAACGATTGTGTGTTTGTGGCTCTTGAACTTGTCACCCATGATTTGGGGATTTGTTGAGGGTTTTGCCTAATTTGTTATCTTTGTGTGAAATTGGTTGGTTTGCCTTGAATTTGTTGAAATGAGATTCTGAGATAGATTCTAGGTTGCTGATTAATTAGCACTATGTGTTAAACTGGTTGGTTTGGCCTACCGATTAGTTGAGCATTATTGTGGATTTCTGTCAACATGTGATTCTGAGATAGAAATCTAGACCGTGAGGACTAAATCAGTGCATTCTAATATCGAGGATTTCGAGATTAGACTTCACTGCAACTTAAGGGGAATTTGTGCTTAATGCCATCAATTGACTAGGTACTTGGAAGATCCACCAGGTTCCATTCTGTTGGTTAGGATTAGTAGACCTTGATTAGGATATTAGTTAGTTTAGCGTTCCCGTTGTTTAGCCATGAGTTCGAGAATTGACCATTGGTAGTAAAGGGAGGACGGGTGCAAATATCCATCCCGAGCTACACCTATCCTAGATTAGTTAGTCTAGTTTTACTGCTTTCCTTCGTTATCCGATTTATCTATCCAACCAACAAAACCCCCAAAAACAATTTACATTTATGCACTTTTGTATATATCCTCTTGCACATTTACTAAGCTTATAATTAGCTAGACAGTTACGAAGTCCCTGTGGATACGACCTTGTTGTACTACAATGATTGGGTTCACTGCCCATAGTTAGCAAGATAGTTTAACCACTGTTTTGCCCAACAAGTTTTTGGCGCCGTTGCCGGGGACTTCGGTCCAACTATCTCTTGTTTTGCCCAAACAAGTTGTTGGCGCCGTTTGCCGGGGATCGGTCAAAACTAGGTTTATTATATGTTTAGTTTCTATGCATATTTTCATTTCCTTTATTTCCCCTTTGATGTATAAATTTGTGTTACTTTTTTTTAGGAACCTATCTCTGATGGATGGTCTTGTGATCAAGCAGAAGATTGTTTACGGCTACACCTCTGGAGCAACCTACCCGACGACCAATACATTGATGTCAAGGGTGTGGATCCTTTCATATGTTCCATCTTGTGAGGATCTAATCTCAAGATCGGAGACTCTCATGGAGAACCGGTCTTATCTGTCAATCCAAACCCACTGAGGAAGACCAATCGATGGATCAGGTGCCAAGAGAGTGGAGGAGACCAGAAGAGTGCTTATTGTTCTGAGATCACGGCAGGGTAGATTCACCCACTCTGGAGGATCTTAGTGCGAGAATGAACACCATCGACATGAACCAGCTCATTACACTAGCTCGAAGGGAGAAGCACAACCAGAGAGTGAAATGGTCCATGAAGTGGAGCAGCGGACTAAGGAAAAGACCTCGACATGAACCAACTGAAGCTCTATGCCAAATTAGTAGAGATGAACGCGATGATGGAAGGTCTACTAAACCTTGCATCGCAGCAACCGGAGAGCGAAATGGTTCATAAAGTGGATCACCTTACTGAGGACTTGAGTTGCTCTCTATCACCTCCCCCGTTCGAACCTGAGAAAACGTCATTCAACCATCTGCCTGAGTTCGAAGCCAAGCCATCAGAGGACCGCTTCCACCTTGACTTCATGGAGTCTCCTCCCTCTGAAGTCAACTACCGTTATTTCCCTCCTTCTCTGTGCTCCACCCAGAAGATGAGGATGGACACATCCTCAACTGAGAGGAGGAGATGCCGCCTCCCTCCGATCCATCAGAGGAGAGTGCTATAATCAACTTCAAGGAGCCACCTCCCTCTGAAGTTGATTTTCATCAAGGCTCTTCCCATGAGCCTCACCAAGAAGTTGAGGACATTTACATCCTCGAATTTGGAGGAGGAAAAGGAGCAGCCATCAAACTTTGATCTTCACTTGAAGGATCAAGGCCCCCACCCGTGCACTAATGAAGTTGGGTGGAAGCTAACGTACACCCTCTAAGTGTGGAGGCCACCTTCCCCTTTGATCCCGGACCAAAGATTGAGGACAAAGTCCGCTCCGGAGTTCACCCTGCACCGCTCACTGAAGATAAGGATGCTTACATTCTTGAATTTGAAGAGGAGGCTCCACCACAGTGTGATCCTCGTACCAAGGATCACCCACCTCAACACTTCCACCTGATGAATGACGGTGGAGTTTACACTTTCACATCCTAAGTGTTGAGGCCACATTCCTTTTGATCCGGGTCGTTCTTCATTGCTAGAGATGATGCCCGCCCAACCACCCGTTGGAGCTGACTTCAACGTTCATATTCGATCCCGGATGACTTCACGTGTGGTATGGTCTAGCCAAAGACCTTAAAGAAGGGCCGCTTACCGGGAGGCAACCCGGATTTCATTTTGGTGTCTGTCTTTTAAATTCTGTTAGTTTAGATTTTGCATTGTTTTCAATAATGGGCTATTTTGGCATTCTTTGGACTTGCCCTTTTACGCCCAATTGGTGGCGTTTGTGTTGTGAATATTTGGAGACAGGTAACGCCCTCTGGAAAAGGGATGGAATTAGGAACAATTACAAAGGAACCTCTGGCGAAATTTTCCAAGAGGACCTCATCTCCAACGATTGAAGGTAGCACCTCAACGACCCCTCCACTAGCAATGTGCGGGCACCCTATCTTCCATCCGCATCTATCGGGGAGTACTCGTTTCACCCTTCCTTTAATATTTGCCCACAACGACTCCATTATTTTATTCCTGTTTTTGTTTTCGTTCTCCTTTGGTTTTGTTTTTGCTAACCCTTAACTCCAGTTGTAGTTTGGTTGCTTCTAGTGTTTTATGCGGGTGCAATTTCAATTCCACACCGCAACTAAGCTACGCTACTTGAGCTGAAGCTCAAGTGTGGGGGAGTTATACAAACTGATAGCAATAGCAATCTCAGGGGAGTACTAGTTTCTTTTAGTTTTCGTTCTCTCTTCTCTATTTTTGAATTGCAAATCTGGGATAGCTTCTATGCTATACTGGTTGTTTGTGTCCCGTGTGATTTTCCTTTGTTGCTTCCCGCCAAGGTCTTCTGGAACCTTCCCCGGTTTGATTGGTGAACAATGGGGACATTGTTCAATTTTAAGTGTGGGGGAGTGACCTTTTCGGTGAATTGTGTGCTTAAATGCTTAATACTTCATGCTTATCTTGCGATTGTCCCAAAATAAAAAAACTTGGACCCTTGTGTTGTGAGTTGTTCTCATTAAGAACAAATACTATTATGAATTGTGGGATAATGCTTAAATTTTCATTTTGATTGCTTTTGAGGAGCATTTTACATGCGGTGTGGCCAAGTGATCTTGTATGATGGATTTTTATTGCTTTGGGGTTCCTCTGTCTTCTTTCTTAGGGATTGCTAAGGGGTGCTTCTTTGTGAAAATCCTTCAAGGGACTTGTGAGACGCCATTGTTAACCAACAATGAGAGTTGAGTGTTCTTAAATGCAAAGGCATGATGCCAAAATTTTATCTTCTCATCTCTTATGCAAAAGAAACAAATGCATAATCTATTTTTTCCTTTTGTTTCTTCTCCAATGCCCATTCTTGAGAGAAGGTGGACATGGTAAAAGCTCTCCAAGTCACCTAATCTTTAGAACTTTGAAGCACTTCGGATCATACCCGAAACTCTAGATTTTGTTTTGCCCTAAGCACACCCCCATGCCACCACTAAGAGATGGTTCACACTCCTCAAAGGTTTTAATCACTTTTTGCTTCTTCTTTTATCCTACAATTCATGTTAGTGTTTGTTAGTCTTGAGCATTCCTTACTTGCATGGGTGCTTGGTTTTGCTTGAGACAAGCAAAAGGTAAGTGTGGGGGTGTGATGAGTGTCCAAATGAGCATGTTTTAGGGGTGTATTTCATATGTTTAATCAACACTTTTCATGCTCATTTCTCCACTCTAGTTTGTTTTCCTCTAGTTTGTGTTTCATTGGTGTTTCACACATTTATTGTTTAAACAGGAGGATTAACATAGCTAGGAGTAAAGTAGACGAAGAGAGGAACGCGTGGGCGCAAACGGATCCAAAATCGGAGTTAAAAACGAAGAAGATACAGCGTTTTGAAGTTATACTGACTCCGACCGACCTTGCAAGTCCGGTCGCAAGTCCGGTCGAACTTAAAAACGCGTCGAAAATCGCTACTGACTCCGACCGACCTTGCAAGTCCGGTCGCAAGTCCGGTCGGTCGTAAAATTTGCAGAAATCAGATTTTAAAAGGGAAAAGAGGAGGAAAGAGAGGTAGGTCGAGACCTGGACTCCAGGCGACGGTAGAGGCGACAGAAGAAGAAAAAAAGAGAGGAGAAGAGAAGAGAAGGAAAGAGGAGAGGATTTCACCTCATTCAAGAGCTCAACCCACCTCCATTAATGGCTATTTCTTCCTCCTTTCTCTCCTTTGTAGCTTCAACGCTTGAGTAGTCTCCTTGTAGCTTGGGATTTGGGGATTTTGCCCCAAAATCCCTAAACTCCGTTGTAGATTCTTGAACTCGTTTATGGTTTTATTTCAGTTCGTGTGTGAATACTACCGATAACGATTGTGTGTTTGTGGCTCTTGAACTTGTCACCCATGATTTGGGGATTTGTTGAGGGTTTTGCCCAATTTGTTATCTTTGTGTGAAATTGGTTGGTTTGCCTTGAATTTGTTGAAATGAGATTCTGAGATAGATTCTAGGTTGCTGATTAATTAGCACTATGTGTTAAACTGGTTGGTTTGGCCTACCGATTAGTTGAGCATTATTGTGGATTTCTGTCAACATGTGATTCTGAGATAGAATCTAGACCGTGAGGACTAAATCAGTGCATTCTAATATCGAGGATTTCGAGATTAGACTTCACTGCAACTTAAGGGGAATTGTGCTTAATGCCATCAATTGACTAGGTACTTGGAAGATCCACCAGGTTCCATTCTGTTAGTTAGGATTAGTAGACCTTGATTAGGATATTAGTAGTTTAGCGTTCCCGTTGTTTAGCCATGAGTTCGAGAATTGACCATTGGTAGTAAAGGGAGGACGGGTGCAAATATCCATCCCGAGCTAAACCTATCCTAGATTAGTTAGTCTAGTTAGTTTTACTGCTTTCCTTCGTTTTCCGATTTATCTATCCAACCAACAAAACCCCCAAAACATTTACCTTTTATGCACTTTGTATATATCCTCTTGCACATTTACTAAGCTTATAATTAGCTAGACAGTTACGAAGTCCCTGTGGATACGACCTTGTTGTACTACAATGATGGGTTCACTGCCCATAGTTAGTAAGATAGTTTAACCACTGTTTTGCCCAACAGTAATTCTGATTGAGCCTAGAAGATGATACTTATAACTAGGACTTTGGGCCAAACAAACAATTCATTCAAACCAAACAAGGCCTTTGGGCCGCAAACAATAAAGCCATAAATTCGGGTTAGGCTGAGTTGATGTAGGAAAAAGTTCCTATCAATTCCTAGGCTGGGTAGTGGGCCATCATACAAGCAGACAAGGCCCACACAAATTCAACATGTCCTCACTTGACGCTTATCCAATTCGGGTATGGATCGATCCAGGGAGGTTCTTGGGGCACGGGCCCAGGTTACCACAAAGGAATAGGGCTTGCACGCTATTCTCTTTGGGCTTCCCCACTTTCTTCACATCACCATGAGGTGTGCGTCCACGGTCGGGTCTTTGAATGACCAAACAGGCTAGGTAAGGGCACTGCCAGGAAAACGCTTGGGGCTAAAGCCCAGGTATTAAGGGGTTGTGGTTAGACGACATTCTCCTCTTTCCCCCGCTTATTCACATCACCTTAAAAGGTTTGAGTCCCTGACAGGGAACCCTCAAACGGGTCCCGAGGTGAAATCGGTTTGCATGGACCCTCGCTGCCATATGATGCAAAGGTGCAGAAAATTAAAGTGTGCACGAAAGTAAACAAACAAAGTAATAAAGCCATAAATAAACAATTTTTTGAGTTAATCCCTTTTCTTAAAATTAAACAAGTTAATATTAAGAATTTTGTCCCCAGCAGAGTCGCCATTCTGTGAGCCTCGATATTAAACCCTATCCTATGTTGATTCGAGTTGATTAGGATCTAGTCGGGTTTTAGGTCCACTTATAACCTAAGATTAATAACTATGTCATATAACATTAATTATTAAAACCTAAGCTAGGTCACTGGATCCTATTATGAGTCGCCACCTATTTTTACCTAGATTAAATTAGGAAAGGAGAGTTCGGGTTCGGGGGCTTGATATTCGACTTAATTAGGGTTCAATTACTTTCATTACCCAGAAGTCGTTTTTCCCCTACATAGTCTAATTACGGCTTATTACAAGTCATTTAACCTAAGTGCGCGCTTCTGATTTTTTGTATTTTTAACATTTTTTGACAGAAAAATAAAGTGAAATTGAAATTACCTAAACTAGGGTTTCAGATGCAGAATTAGGTCAATTTTGTTTCTGTCCACAGCCATGGACCTAATGTCTGAGACCACAGACCCCAACTGAATTACATGATTACGAAAATAGAACTAAAATAAAAACATAAACTTGAAAAGTCTAGGGCCACGACAGGGTGTCCATGGCCCGGACATGTATTGTTAAAAACCCTAACATTTGAAAATTTGGAAAATAAGAAATCCCGCCACCATCTGTGGGTGTCCGTGGTCCCGGACCATGCGTCCGAGATCACGGACCATCCACGGACAGTGGGTTTTGATGGTTCCCGGTGGTGTTTTTGGCTAAAAAATTATGGGTGTGTAGCCTGAAAGATATCCAATATGTTAGTAATCAGAGATTCTCGATTTGAAGTCGAATTAAATACGAAACTTAATGAACAAGTTAGTGAACAGAAGCAAAGAAAAATGACAATTCAAAAACAGAAAGGAATTGTTTCAAGCCCAAATTTTAATAAGGTTAGATTAACCATGGGGAGTTAAAAAATCTGGTTTCCAATCTGTTTTACCTTTGGATTTGAGGTGTTCTTCATGTCGGGTGTCTTTCAGTGCTCCGCCGGAGTCGGTTCCGGTTTGGGTTCGAGACCAGCTTCAGACTATTGGTTATTGGTGATGATCTTCACGTTTTGGTGCTGTTTTGGTGAAGGTTTGATGATGGATGATGTTGTGGGAGTTGAAAAGGGTGTTTTGGTGTCGATTTTTGTGAGATTTCGATGAAATTTCGGGGCTTGGATGTGTAAAAACGTGGGGAGGTTGTGACGGCTGAGTTTCTTGAGGTGTTAGGGTTCTTGAATTTCTGATTTGATCAAGGGATAAGGCTGCTTATATAGACTTCCTTAAGATAGAAAAATCCGGTAAAAACCAAGATTTACCGACATTTTAGCTCAAGGGCTTCCAAATGGAATCTGACTATCAATTTTAAACATTGGTAAAGGATGGTATTTCTGATTTTTCGTAAGTAGAATTGAATTTTTGGATATTGGAATATTTTTAAATTCAATTTCTCGTCAGATTCAATCAGAAATTGCTAGAAAATTATTGAAAATTCCAAAATCAAAAATTCCAACGCCATTATACCCAAAATGTCATCCTTTATCATGGGTTAAAATTTCAAAGCATTTTGAATTGATTTGACCCTTCTTTGGAGGAGAGAGAAAGCCTATAGGGGGCTTAGGAGCCTTGAAAAATTATGAAAATGCCCCCTGTAGATGACTAAGTTGTCCCTAGTACTCCTGAAATGTGCCGATCGAACTGGGAACCCTCACCACTTGACCAAACTAGCCTATTAGTAGAGACTCTCTTCCGGGGGGGTCGAAATTTTGGGTATAACACGCCAATACCTCAATGATCCAGTCATGAAGGTGATAGCGACACATAATCCTCACCAGTCATATACACACTTAGGAGGAGCCCGCCATGAGCCCCCCCCAAAAGGTAGTTTTGAAGCCTTAGCCTCCACAATCCTTGAAGCGTCTCAAGAAGCTCAAGGAGTTAGAGCCAGCAATGATCAAAGTAGAAAACGTCAACGACAAGTCCTGTCTTACCGAAGACGTTGGACATGGAGTGGATGGAGAGAATGGGACTTCGAAAGATCCTAGAACTGCTGGAGTACCAGGGATCGGACGACTTCTTTCAAGAGCCCATCGACGTCTACACCAAGTTGCTCAAGGAGCACATGCGACATCTTGGACCGTTCCAGAGCGACGATGACGACGACTACCTCATCTCTGAGGTTCATGGAGTCTCCATCAGCATCACCAAGTCTTAGATCTGTAAGACGTTTGGTTTGGAACCAGAAGGATTGGTGGTTCAAAAGAAATCACTTGGAATGATTTAGGAGACCAAGGAAGAAAAATGGTCTAGCTACTCAGCAAAGGGGCCACAATGAAGAACATCAACGTGGTAGAGATGACCATCCCCAACAAGGTTCTCTTCAGTCTACTCACCCACAACATCACCCCAAGGAATCAATGCACTCACATCGTCAACGCACGAGATGTGAGATTACTCTATGCCCACAAGACCAGGGAGAAAATCAACCTCCCTACAATGATTCTTCTCACAATTGAGGAGAGTCGCTATGTAAATCAGGATCTGGTGCATGGGGGAGTGGTGACCAAGGCGCTACAAAGAAAACGGAGTGGACATCGACAGGTTCCACGAATGCGCGCACACCGCTCAGGGCAGAATCTGTATAGAGATGTTGTCCAAAATGGGGATCAAGACTAAGGGAGACAAGCTCGGGGTCACTCAGAAGCCCACCAAGAGCGAGGACTCAAGGTCAGAGCCTCGGCCAACTTCAAGAGCATTGGCACTCAAGAGGAAGAGAAGTCTCTCACCGGTCCATGACAGGTCGGGGACCAATCTGGTTACTTCAGCTCGGGAAGTTCTACAGAGTGTGAGAGTCACTCTCACTGCTGTGCAGGCTGTCTCTAGAGAACCAAGTGTTCATCACATGGTTCAAGGAGCTATAGACTTCATAGACTCCCACCTCTAGCTTGAGTGTTCTTTGTCTCTTAGAAACATGTGTGATGACTGTGAGAAAAAATAGTTTTAAGTTGGATGTTTTTTTCATTAATGTTTTGCTGCCATTGACTATCTGTTTCCAAGTCAATCTTGTGATATAAATGAAAAAATGCAACTATTACTTTGTCGACTTGAATGTTCAAAACCTTGTTTACGAAATAATTTATTGCATTGGTTGCTTCTTCCTTGATTAAAAATTGCAATTGCAAGTTATCAGAGATATTTAGTCCCATCCATTCCACTAATCCAATCTTCAAACTTGACACCTAAAAAGCCTACAAACATAGCCCACAGGGCGTAGCACCTCATTTATTACCACTTACCGAGCAGTCGTCGAGCATATCTTCAAATTTCTACAAATACGTGTTCAGTTCATTTGCCACTCACGATCATCACTTCACATCCCACAAAATGGCACAAACTCCACAAAGCTCTGACAAATCAAATGAGAAAACAATCCATTCCACCATTCGAAAATTCACGTTTACAAAACATCCAAAGAAATGCATCGCCCAAAGCTATGTCCGACCAAACTCCGACTTATTCACAGCTTGGTCTAGTTACTTAAGTGGTACTCCATCTCAATCTCGAAATCCTCACTGCATGGAATTCACAATAGATTTTGAAGAATTAGGCCTCTCTACCATAGCTAAATCACCCTTGTTCAAAGCTTTTTCGGAAGATGAACCATTATGGCCTAGATGTCACCGAATGGGATACCCAAATACGTCACTCTATCTAGCTTATCTCGATCATAGTTGTAGTTGTAATCTCTGGAATGTCATGGGCCTTTCAATAAATTATGTCTTGTAGTTGCTCCCTATTTTTGCTATATGGCAAAGGGAGAAAGAAAGATATGTACTTGTGACTTATGACTATTTTCCTTGTATTATGTAACTATTTTAGCGGAGAACTCCCTACTATGGTTTATAGTATAAAAGTTGTCATCTTCTGCTATTCAGATTAATCTTTCAACCTTTAACAAACTTAGGGGGAATTCTTCTTAGGGGGGATCTCTCGAATTTTTAAGTTGCCAAGTACATATGATATTGTATAGGTTGCCATCATCAAAAAGGGGAAATTGTTAATTCAAGATCCTTTAGTTTTGATGATAGCAAACCTTGTATTGTATATTTAACATGTTTGTTAAGCCTTGAAATTTAGATAGATAGGCAAAAGAATGGCTTCACAAGCAAGGTTTCAAGCGCACTCAATTCATGACATGTGCCAACCGGTCGGGCACCTGTCAAGGAGAGCTCACGTTAGAACTTCTAGCACATACAAGATGTTAGGCATCACACGACCATATCTCTTATTCTTCACAAATAAGGTAGAGACAAAACACTGCAAGAAGATCGACATATCCATTCAGACTCACACATCCTCATATTCAACTAGCACATGACAAGAATATAACTCATTAATGTGTAAAAGAACAAGATAAGTAAAGGGCTACTTATCAGAATGATTACATAGCCATAATGAAGTCTAAATGAGCATTTATGAGCATTAATGAGTCATACAAGATCAGACAAGTTGAGTACACAAGTTGTGCTCAACCAATCGAGAGAGCTGCCGCCGATGTGTTCAATCACAAGGCGACACGTGTTCTGACAACTCTAGATCAAGTTGAAGCCTCTCTACAATTCTAGTGTGGTTATATGTGAAAGGTTGAAACTGTAATCGACTCCTTGAGTCTAAGAATTTATAGGACGGTAGTTACATCTTAACTAATCGTATATATACTTGCATTTATGTCATATGTAAGTAAGTCTGTACAAGAGAGATAAGAGAGAGATTATCTGAGTAAGTGTGAATCAGACTTAAGTGTGTGTAAAGGCTAGAGAGTTGGTGAGCTGGTTAGGACTGGAGTTGTGTGACAACACTTTGTAATTGGTAGAATGATCAGTCAGGGAGTAGTTGGGGAACCGTAGGCCGGCTGTCAGCAGAGGGTAGAGGACTTTGGGTTAAAGTCCTAAACTGTCTCGGAGTCTGTGTGTGGGGCGAGTGAGATTGAGTGAATTTATGTGTAAATTTTCAGTCGAAATGGAGTTTCCAGTTTAAGTTTATCTCGTGTCTTTCCTTAACCATCAAAGTTTAATTGAGTCAATGATACGTCCGTGATCGATCGGGGACGCATCAGGAGCACTAGCTAGTTTCAGTATCGACTTCATGAGCCACTTGCTTCCTCTAGCTCAAACTGTTACATCCTTGTAGCCATTGACTATGTGACTAAGTGGGGTGAAGCCATTGATTCCCCCATAGATGCCAAGGTGGTGATCAAGTTGTTGAAAAAAAAATCTTCACGAAGTTTGAAGTGCCAAGGGTAATTCTTAGTGATGGAGGATCTCACTTCTACAAAAATCAATTTGAAGCTTTAATGGGGAAGTATGGAGTGAGACATAAGGTAGCATTGCCTTAATCCAAGCCAAAGTCACTAACAAGAGGTGAAATGGACCCTTCAAAAGACTATGAACTCTATACGAAAAGATTGGTCTTTGAAGCTTGATGATGCACTTTGGGCCTATAGGACAGCCTATAAGACCCCAATTGGCATGTCTCCTTACAGGCTTGTTTATGGAAAACCTTGTCATCTTCCGGTTGTTCTTACTCACAAATCATTGGGTTGTGAAAGAGCTCAACTATGATCTCAAAAGTGTTGAAGACAAGAAAAGGTTTCATTCGACCGAGCTAGAAGAGATTCATGAAGAAGCAATGAGAACAACTGCATCTTCAAGTGATGAGTGTACAAATGAGCATGTTTTAGGGGGTATTTCATATGTTTTATCAACACTTTTCACACTCATTTATCCACTTTAGCTAGTTTTCCTCTAGTTTTTTGTTTTATTGGTGTTTATACACATTTATTGCTTAAATGGGATGAATATCATACCTAGGAGAAAAGTAGATGAAGAGAGGAACACGTGGGCGAAAATAGATCCAAAATCGGAGCTAACACAAAGAAGATTGAGTGTTTTGAAGACCAACCTCCCTAAAGAACCAACCCAGGGGGTCGGTCAGACTTATTCTAGAAGCTACTAGACTTAACTGACCCAGACGACCTTCCCAGGTAGGTCAGTCAGAAGCTACTGAACTTGTTATACCCAAACTTTTGACCCTCCCTCAAAAAGGTATGTCAATACATGAGGGTAATTTGGTCAAAAGGTACAAATCATTGGTTGATTAGCATGTTTTAGGACATTAGCGACAGCCTGGTCACCACAAGGGGCATTTTCGTAATTTTCAGAGCTCCTAAGCCATATCGTAACATTTCTCACTCCTTCGAAAATGACTCAAACCAACTCGGAATGCTTTGAAATTTTAACTCATGATAACGGATGAAAATTAGAGCATAATGGTGTTGGAATTTTCAATTTTCGAATTTCCAGTAATATCGTACTGATTTCTGAACAGATCTGACGAGAAATTCAATATAAAAATATACCCTTATCCGAAAATGCAGTTTCTTTTTAGAAAAAAAAAAAATATCTACCTCTACATGTGGTCAAAATTTCATAGTTAGATTCACTATGGAAGTCACCCGACCAAATCCCGGTAAACTTCAGTACTGAGTTTACTCTATCTTAGTGTTGTCTATATAAGGGATCTTTTCCCTTCATAAACCAGAACTCCAAGAACCTTAGCATGACTCAGACTCACCTCTCATTCTTGACTTCCCGAACTCAATCAAACCTAAGCACCAGTCAACACTTCATATGAAGTCCCGAGTTACAATCAAACACCAAAATTCACGAAACACAATTTTAACAACCACAACAATCATCAAGCCACCATGAAACCACCACAAAAATGTAAAGAACAACACCAATTCGCAAGGGTCAGAAGCTGGTTTTGAGCTCAATCTAGGAATGTAACACCCCTACTCCTAATCACATAATAATCGGCATCACGTACTTAATTAAAGACGGCTCGCAGCAGAAATTAAATCTATCTACTAATCTGGGTGTCACACGCCATTACTCACCCATGTGAGTAATGAAGCAAATACTTATCACAATACAAGGATTGATAACCGCTATGATGAACCGAGATATTCTACTACTAATTTACACATACTAAATCCATAAATTGACAACGTAGATTAGTGAGCATCTAAAACATTTATGGTACTTACATCGAAGTATACAATACAAACCAAAACATAACGGGTGCAGAAATTAAAAGATGTGTAGACTACCCGATAGTCCCGCACTCCGGCTTCATAACTCGATCAAGTCCTGTAATATGTTGCCATAAAGGCTCAGCACGACAGCTAGTATGCTTCTCATATGATCCTCTTGGACCTTTGAACTACTCAGATTAATTTGCCCAATTGTTAACATGCAGTTCCGGTTTTATGCTATTCCGTTTTACAACATATCAGTTGTAAAATACCATAGTAAAGAAAACATCAATTCATCCAATAATCACATAGTTCATTCCATTCAACAACAAGTATATAACATCCAATAATCATGTAGTTTATTCCAACTCAACAACAAGCATATAATATCCAATAATCATGTAGTTCATTCCAACTCAACAACAAGCATATAACATCCAATACATAAGAAGGTAATTTAACAACGAGAGTTAGTCTTGTGATTTCTCGCATCTAGCCTCTAGGACCGTTGTTCGTTCTTTACATGTAGTTAAGTTCTCAACTTAATCCTTGTTCCATTTCACTTCTTAATTTCCTTTCCACTTTACCACCACACTCTCACTTAGTTCACAAGTTCTGGGCCCAAATGCCCTTACTCATTTTACAAACTCTGGGCCCAAATGCCATTACACCAGCGGCGGTGCCTCCGTCCAACAAAGTTTACATTTATTAGAAATCCACAACTTAAAGTTTTAGGATATAATGTTACTGGGGCCCATTGCCCATTCCAACAACAGCGGTGTCTCTGACCAAGCAATCATTCGTTACTCGGAATTTCCTTGAGCGGACCTGTTGTCAGTCATCCCCTCTGTGATCACAATGCATAACCAGGCGGTCCTGGATTTCTCACCATCTTCAGATCTTCCTTCATAGCCAACCTCTCACTGAACTGTTTAAGCTCTCTTAAACTACATGTCTAAGATTCAATCTTAGGTTATCCAGTGATTAATTTCTCCAGTGTATATGGACCTCTCATGTCTTTAATGTATACCTAGAAGTCATCTAGTGTATTTATGTATTCGAGTTCATTTCCTCTTGAGAATGGTATTCTCGTCTCTTCTTAGGTTATCTTAGGATAAATCATTTATGTTATTATCCTTCCATGAGTGATGTTTCTCTATCACTACTCAAATCTGAATTTAAGATATATAAATACATACACATGTGTTCAGTATCTGTCTCAGTTCGAATGACTATCGCGTACAAAATAATGGCGCACGTATTCGACAGATAAATCATATAACACATTGACATACTAGCACACATATCCTCTTGTCAAACATTTCACACATCCAAACCCGAGGAAGTCCTCAAGCACAATCAGAAGATACAATAACATACCATTCACCGCTGAACAATGCTAGCGTGACGTATCACGCTTATCCTCTATGCTCGTACCGCTCGTAACTCCTAGTGTGTATCTCGAGAACATATCACTAGGTATTAATTCATGTGTTTCGATCAAGTCGGTATTCTAATAACTGCTAATCCTTTCAGTATTAACCCCGTGATTAACCCCTTATGTGGTTGTCATAGTTATTCGGGTTTTGTAGTGTATTTGGGATTCCTTCGGCTCGTACTTTACTCGTGTTATATATATAACATGTGGTATTAGTTCAATACTCATGATATTTAAACCTTATATTCCAAGTCAACAAGTCTAGATAATCTCTATTATAACCTTTTAATTACATGTTTCGTTTGTTTGTTCAATTTCTTTACAATTTAACATTAGTCTATATAACTAATGTCGTACAATTTAATTCCCCCACTTTAAATGATTTTTCATTTCTCCTCTATATATTTACTACATCATATTGTATAAACCTCCATGTTCTTTTATTTATTTGGTTTACATGAATTATAATCTCCTTATATAATCGTTGTTCCTTATCATTTCATGTGAGACTCTTAAGTCTTTTATTCGTGTTACTCTCTACAAATAGATAATCAACCTTTTATAATGTTACATAACATATCATATTAAGTTTCCCCAAATTTAGTTTATTTCCTAAACTAGCCTTATAATTTCCATTTCTCAAATATTTCCATTATTTTATGTGAATCTTACTTATGTTTGTTACCTCTTTTAATGTCTCTTGAACTTTAGAATAGTGTAACATTTATAACCCCTTCAACCATATGTTAAACATTATTTATTAGCCTATCACATTTTCTTAACAGCCCACATAAACCCATTAATTACAAAGTTTCCACACTAGTTCTCTATTGTCACAATTTTCTCCTTATACCTTATGTTATAACATTACCACTCTTAGCTAGTTTTAACATATGGTTCTCAACCATATATTATTAACGGAACAGCCCCCTTGCTGTTACAGCTTATTCTCCACATCCTCTAACTTTCTTTATTTACCATCTGACCCACTTAATTTTACAATTCTTATAGTTTCATCCGTAAAATATATATATTATACGATCTCATCAATTAAATTCCAAATTTAACTCCAAAAATTATAGTAAATTCCCTACGGACCCTATACTGTTTCTAAATGCCATTTCTGCCCTTAACTTTCAGAAATTACATTTTGACCCCAATAGTTATATAAACTTTACAATTAACTCCTAAACTTGTTTTAAACTCTCAATTTAATTATTTCACTCACCCAATTTGGTCAACACTCCCTATATGGTCAAGGTTGACCACCAACCTACTGCCTTGACCATAACTTTTCCATAGTTACATATTTGACCCCAAATGTTCCTAGAATTACCATTTAGGCCCTAAACTTTACAAAAACTTATATTTTTCATTTAAACTCCAAATGGGGCCTAGTTTTCGGCCATATTAACTTTTGACACTCTAAATTTATTTTATTTACACTTAACCACCTATGTTTTACCCTTTTGTACATTAGAACAATATTTAAGTTTATAATCACTTTTAAACTTAGTTTTACCTTACATTGAAATCAATTTCCACTCAAATTCGTAGTATTTCCTTCATAATTTTAGGTGGTTTTAAACTCACCAAACAGCCCATATTAATCATATTTCCTAACCACATTTTATACTAATCAAATACATAACTTATAAAGCATAATAAGCCTTAAATGATACATAGAAATGGCCTAAACACTTGGCCTCATTACAAACCTTAAATATAACATTTAATGACATAAAAATGTTTGATATAACAGCTAAGACTCATCTTCTTACACTTAGGACCAGAAACTTTTAGTTTTTGTTGCCTTTAACCTCTTTGTTACTTTTAAGCCATTATAAGTCATTATTTGGCTAAGTAACTTAGCTAAACAGGTTACCATCATGTTTAAGTACATTTTTCAGTCAAAATCACCCATGTAGCCTACTACATTCTCGGCCCTAATTGTTTTGACAAGGTAATTTACTTTAAATCTTAAAAATGTGTTTTAAGCTCACTTACTTGTTTCAAGGCTTCAAAAACTCCTCGGAATCCTCTTGTATTTTCCACACTACATTAGTAACAGGTTTTGGTTATATTATACACTATACACAAGCTTAGACCTTAGTTCAAAACCTTAAGAGTTGATTAAGTAACTTACCCGTTCAAAGTTGACATTTCTCCACCATTTACCCTTGTATTTTCGGCCAAGCACTCCCACCACTATCACTCCAGTTTTCCATGGTTAATAGGAGGAAATAGAAGTGAATTTAGAGCTTTAAAACTTCATAAACAAGATCTAGAGTTTAAAGTGTTAAAAATAGGTTTTTGGGTTGGATTTTTATCTTATGGCTCTTGAGAGCTTATTTTTCTCTTCCAAGCTCTTATTAAAACTAGGAAAAGAGTTGGGAAGTGATTATAAGTGTATATCTACATAAAAATAAGATTTAAGCACTAAAACCCAAATTTATGAGATTTTACCTTAGGAGGAACCCCCCGCCTTATTTTCAGCCATGAGTGTGGATGGGAGACATAAATGTTCCTGTAGCATATAAGTGAGGAAAAGTGTGTTAAAATGGGGGAAAATTCGGCCATATAAAGATCTAGAACAAGGATGGAAGTTAAAGCACATTTTTACCTTGTTTTTGTTCTTCTTGCTTAGATCTTGGTACCCATGGTTTTGGGTGGAGTTTTTGAGCTTCCAACCTTGAAGTTTCGGCCATGGACAGAAGGGAGTAAGTGGTTGAAGTTTCAACTTCAAAAATGGATGGAAGGGAGGGAGTTTTAGGAGTTTTTCTTACCTTGTCTTTGCTTGAACTTGTGCTAGACTCCTTCCCTTGGTTTCCACGAGATTATTGGCCCATTCTCAGCTTATTTGGTGCAAAGATGTTTAGGAGGGGTTGTAGTATTTTTTGAGCAAGAAAAATGGAGTTTAGACACAAAATGAGGAATAGAAGCTTAAAACACCATTGTTGTCTTATGGAGCTCAAGGTAGAAGATGATGGGCATGGAGTAAGGTGGAGACGGCTGGAAGGGTGGAGGAGGAGTCTGATTTCGTCAGTGAGCATGGGAAAATTGAAAGAGAGATAAAATTGAGGTATTAGTAAGTGAAATGAGATAATAGTCAATGTGTGTGTAGGAGGGACAGTGAGCTTGTCTCCTTTCCTCTTTGGGCTTTTCTTATCCTAGACGTGTGAGGGCTGCCGAATTGGTTCATTTTTGGGGGGATATTTTCAGATTTTGAGAGTTAATATTATAACACTCTAAAGTTGTACATTATAACTTAGTTTATGTGTTAGGTTGTGACATATATTATTGTCTTGTTCTAATGTGTACATATAAGTGGCTATGCATTTATTATTTGTTTGACAATACAAAATAATTTATATACTCTTATCACATGTTGGTGATATTAATACATGTATTAATGTGTTACATGTTGTATTAATTTTATGAGTTGTTTTCTTCTTATCAATGTAATCTATTTAGTTCACGATCCTTATGTGTGGTTGGTGTCCATCTTGGACTATACATATTTATTTGTATATAAGTATTTATAGGTTTAATATCCTTTAGTGAATATTGCTCATTAGTCATTATTCTTTGGTGACTAATCATTAATTAATCTCTCCTCATTAATTAATCCCTTGTTAATTAGGGTAATTAATGTTTGGGGTATTTTAAGGACCAACTCCGATGAAGCTTTTAAAGGTTCCCGACGTGATAAAAAAACATCAATCCGAAGGTAAAATAAGTTATAATCCCACTTTTCCAACTCCCCCGACTTCATTAATCTTCTTTTGAAATTTATTTCAATTTCTGTATAATAACTTATTCACTAAGTTTCAGCCATAATTCGAAGTCAATTTCATGTTTATAAACTACTAGCGTGCTTAGAATCTTTCAGGCTACATGTGCATAAAATTTGAGCCAAAAATACCACCGGAAAACGTTGTGTCCGGTGTCTCGGACGGCCTGTACGTGGCCATGGACGCCCTGGATGGTGGCGGGATTTAATTTTTCAAAATTTTTGGATTTTCTTAACTTATGTCCGGGCCACAGATACCTTGTTCGTGGCCCTAAAATTTTCAAAATTTTGTTTTCTTGCAATGTCGACTTTTTAGATCACTTAGGTTAACTAGGGTCCGTGGCTCGGACATTAGGTCCGTGGCCACGGACAAAGCTGAAATGTTACCAAATTCTGCTTCTGAACCCTAGTTTAGGTAATTTAGTTTTCACTTTTCACTTCGGTCAAAAATACCAAATTTACAAAAAATTAGAAACTTGCACACTCAGGTTTTAAAACAACTTTGTAATAAGTCGTAAATAACATAAGGAAAAAAAAACGACTTAGAAGGGTAATGAAAGTAATTTGAACTCATAAAAGTCGAATACCAAGCCCCGAAACCCGAACTTTCCTTTCCTAATTTACTGTAGGTCAATATTAGGTGGCAACTCTAATTAGGTTCTAGTGAGCTAACATAGGATTTAATAATCATGGTTATTTGATTTAGTTATTAAACTTACGTTATATGTGGACCTAGAACCCGATCCGATCCTAATCAACCTGAATTGACTTAGGATAGGGTTCAAAAATCTAGGCTCATAGAATGTTGACTCTACTGGGGACTTTACCTCTTAATTTTAACTTGTTTAAATTTAGGATAAGAGGGCTTAACTCGAACTTGTTTATTTACGGCTTTTATTATGTTGTTTGTTTACTTTCGTGCATAATTTAAATTTCCACAATCTTGCATCATATGAAAGCGGGGGCCCATATAAACCAATTCTACCCAGGCCCGCATTAGGCGACCCCTATTCGAGATTCCCACCTACTTGGGTGATGTGAATAAGTAGGGAAAAAGAGGAGGATGTCATCTAACTGCATCCCCTTAATACCCGGGCTTCGGCTCCTAGCACCTCTCTGACAGTATCCTTACCAAGCCCAATGTTTGGTCAGTCAAAGATATGACTGTGGACACACACCTTATGGTGATGTGAAAAAATGGGGAAGCCCAAAGAGATAGCGTACAAGCTCTATCCTTTGCAGTGACCTGGGCCTAAGCCCTAAGCACCTCTCTGGATCAATCCATACCCGTCCGTCCAAATCACCTTGTGAGGACATGTTGAACTTGTGTGAAACCTTGTTTTCTTGTATGATCAGCCCACTACCAGCCTTAGAAATTGATAGGAACCTTTCCTACCCCAAATTCCGCCCAACCAGAAATTTGCAGCTTTATTGTTTGTGGCCCAAAGGCCATGTTTGGTTTTAAGCAAGTATATAATTGTTTTGGCTTTGGCCCAAAATCCTAGATCTAAATGATTCTTTTCCGGCCCAATCTGAATTATCCATTTAGATTTACGCTCATGACAAAGCATAATCCACTCAAATCTGAATTACTTACAAGACTTGAAAAAAAAATCAATCGTTCAAATAAGGTTTTTCCCCTAGGATCTTTTTGGTCCCAACAGCCCATTCATACAATCTCTTCGAACCATGTGCCTCACTACTAGGCTAAGGGTATTTAGGCCGATTCACCAAATTACAGTTTAGAAATTATTCCGGCCCATGTGCCTCGTTTCTAGCCTAAACACTTTCCGGCCCAAGTGCCACATTCTCAAGACATTTCAGCCCAAGTGCCAGTTCACAGCTCATGAATCCTTCCGGCCCATGTGACTCTCTTCCAATTCACTTAGACCCTAGTACCTACCACAACGTTCAAAAACATTTCGGCCCATGTGCTTTAATGTAGCCCACACACATCCAAACTTAGAACGCCACTTTATTTAATATCAAGTACTCTTTCCTGGCCTAGAATTCCAGTCCCCTTTTGTTTTTTGATAAAAGAATTTTAAAAATATGTAAACTACCATCACATGCATGGAGGGAAGAGGAAGGCCCGTAGGGGTAGAAGATAGTGTGTAGAGTTAGAGCTTAAGTAAAAAGCCATGGGAGAAGCCTTCTAGGGTTTAAAAACAAGATCAACTCTCACGAAGCAAACTTTCATGTCCCAAAGAAAACCAGAAATGTAACCGCAGAACTGGAAGCCATGATGGTTTCCGTGGAGCAGAGACATAGGCTGTCATGGATGCCATGGAATCCAACTATGTCGCCATTATCGAAGAGTTGAAAGCAAAGACCCTTTCCCTTGAGGCCAAATGTCAAGTTCGAGATGAATTAGTGGGTAGGTGTAAACACCCCAACCACCACCGTACACATAAACTCAAACTGCAACGGAAAAATTCAAACTCATCACATTACTTATTTCAATGGTGTTACACGCCGTTAACCACCCACGTGGCTAACAAGGCTAATACATGTACTTTGTATCGGTCTGATGGACTAGATTCCCGAGCAGCTACACGTTACATTTGCTTCCCTTAACAACAACCCATACACTTTATACATTCCAACCGTACCGAGTATTACAAACTAATGCCGATAACAATTTCGGTCTTACTACGCCTACATTGCTTACGCCATTTAAATGGCTACCCATGTATAAACATCTACCCCGTCCTACTCTCGAACGGCTTCCAGCTCCTTGTACCTGAAATAGAAAAGGAGAGAAAGGGTGGCCCCCAAGGGCTCAGCACCTTTGCTGGTATGGTAATCCCGCAGCCCACATGCTACCGGGCCACGCACAACTAATTGTCGTCTTAGCATGTGATTTATTATATTAAATCATGCATGCAACTGTAAACACACAACACAAAACACTTTCGCCTCAATGGGCTCAACAAAAAGGATAATACATCCTTACTTGATGAGTCACTCATGGTATTCATTATCCCTAGAGTGTTCCTCCTCTAACGGAGCTACTTCCTTAATAGACGAAATTACCCTTAAATCAGGTTATCCTTAAACGCCTCTTGTCACAACTGGGATTCATTTCCATGTCCACACACTCCATATCTTACAACATATGACATTCCTCACATAGCAAAACACAACAACACTTTTCTCGGTTCGACGTACAATGATAACATCGAATTCATTTTAAACATCAACATAAACAATCATAGACCGCGCATAGCAAGGGAATTTGCCTAGCACAATAACAACACAAAACATCATAAGATCGGTTTCACACAAGGAACCTTCACCATAGTTAGTATACATAGTGAGCCTAGAGATTACTGCCAATCTCATTGTTATACCCAAAATTTTGACCCCCTGGTTAGGGTCTACGAGGTTTGAGAGCCATCTCCATCAAACAGTGAGAGACTCCGGCCTACCCGATCGTGGTTCCAGGGCCTGAGGAGCAGTTTCGTCATTGTCAGGGCGTTTTCGTAATTTTTAAGGCTTCTGAGTTCTCCTATAGGCTTTCTCTCTCCTCCAAAGGGTGCCCAAATCAGCTCGAAATGCTTTGATATTTTAACCCATGATAGAGGATGACATTTTAAGCATAATGGCGTTGGAATTTTGATTTTCGAATTTCCAATAATTTTCTAGTAATTTCTGACTGAATCTGACGAGAAATTCAATTTAAAAATGCTCCAGCATTTAAAAAATTCGTTTCCACCTCAGAAAATTCATAATATCCATTTTGACATGGGTTAAAATTTCATAGCAAAATTCTTTTGGGAAGTTACTTAGTTAAAATATCGAAAAATCTTACTTTTATAGATTCTCTTTATCTTAAGAAAGTCTATATAAGGGGATAGGTTTTTGGATAAAATCAGAACCTCACATACTCAAGAACCCTAGAGAGTCAGAAAAGGCAGCTTCCTCTCTCTCTCTCACGTTTTTCCAACACCCGGCCACCCAAATCATACCGAAAATCCCCCGAAACCACTATCTAAACACGTTTTCCGATCCCCAAAGCACAAACAATCATCAAAACCCCACCAAAACACCACCAAAACGTGAAGAACAGTAAGAACAACCAACAACCAGAAGCTTGGTTCGAAGTCCTTTCGGGTCTACCATCAACGGAGCACTCGACGAATCCCGGTGTGAGAAGAAACGTTGTGATCCAAAGGTAAAACAGGTAGAAACTCAGCTTCCCTAATTCTCCACGGTGTTATCTGTCTTGCCTCGAAATTTGAGCTCAAACTAACCTTCGTGGGCTTCTGTATTGCTGTTTGTTTAAGCCTCTGTCAGATAACTTGTTTGCTAAGTTTCGTGTTAATTCGAATTCAAACTGAAAACTTTCAATCACTAACATCTTGTACATCTTTCAGGCTACACACCCATAAAATTTGAGCTCAAAACACCCTCGGGAACCTTCTGAAAACCCCTGTCCGTGGGTGGTCCGTGACCTCGAACCTATGGTCCGGGACCTCGGACGCATTGTCCGAGACCACAGACACCACGGACGGCGGCGGGATTTTAAAAATTCAAAATTTAGGTTTTTCTAATGATGTCCGGGCCCACGGACAGCCTGTCCGTGGCCCCGGACTTTGCAAATTTTTGTTTTTTTTAATTTCGACTTTTCTGTGCATTTAGGTTAACTGGGGTCCGTGGTTTCGGACATTAGGTCCGTGGCTACGGACGGAAATGAAATTTGACCTAATTCTGCCTCCGAAACCCTAGTTTAGGTAATTTCACTTTTCACTTTAATTTTTTGTCAAAAAATGCTAAAAACACAAAAAAAAAACAGAAGCTCGCGCACTTAGGTTAAAACGACTCGTAATAAGCCGTAAATAAACTAAGTAGAGGAAAAAACGACTTCTGAGTATGAAAGTAAATGAAAGTAATTGAACCCTAATAAAGTCGAATATCAAGCCCCCGAACCCGAACTCTCCTTTCCTAATTTGATCTAGGTTAAAATTAGGTGGCGACTCATAATAGGTTCCAGTGAGCTAGCTTAGGTTTTTAATAATTTTTGTTTTATGACATAGTATTAATCTTAGGTTATAAGTGGACCTAAAACCCGATTAGATCCTAATCAGCTTAATCAACATAGGATAGGGTTTAAAATCGAGGCTCACAGACTGGCGACTCTGCTGGGGACAAACTTCTTAATTTTAACTTGTTTAATTTAAGAAAGAGGGCTTAACTCGAAAATGTTTATTTATGGCTTTATTACTCTGTTTGTTTACTTTCGTGCGCACTTTAATTTTCTGCACCTTGGCATCATATGAGAGCGAGGGTCCACGCAAACCGATTTGCCCCGGGACCCGTTGAGGGTCCCCTGTCAGGGACTCACACCTTTTATGGTGATGTGAATAAGCGGGGGAAAAGAGGAGGGTGTCGTCTAACCACACCCCCTTAATACCTGGGCCTTAGCCCAAGCATTTTTCTGGCAGTGCCCTTACCTAGCCCATTGTTTGGTCGGTCAAAGACCCGACCGTAGACGCACACCTTCAGGTGATGTGAAAAAAGTGGGGAAGCCCAAAGAGAATAGCGTGCAAGCCCTATTCCTTTGTGGTGACCTGGGCCCATGCCCCAAGCACCTCTCCGGATCGATCCATACCCGGTTTGGTTTAAACGTCTAGTGAGGACATGTTGAATTTGTGTGGGCCATGTTTGCTTGTCTGATCGGCCCACTACCCAGCTTAGAGATTGATAGGAACTTCTCCTACATCAACCTAGCCCAAGACGAATTGGCAACTCTATTTGTTTGCGGCCCAGAGGCCCTGTTTGGTTTAACATGTGAGTCGTTCGGGCTTCGGCCCAAAAGCCTAGACTTAGGTGATTTCTCTTCTGGCCCAATTTGAATTATCCAATTAATCCTAGGCCCATAAAAAAGAAATCCACCTGAACTTGAAATAACTCACAAGGCCTGAAAATAAAACCTTCTTCGGCCTCGCAACCATCTTCTCTGGCCCAAAGAAAGTTAGGCCCATTTGTGATTTAGGGACCATTCCAGCCATGTGCCTCACTTCAGGCCCAAACACATTCCGGCCCAAGGGCTCATTCTAGTCTAGGTAGACTTCTTATCATGACCCTAACCCAAAACCCTAGGTCTAGGTGTCACCTCTCAAGCCCAATCAAAGCCATCTGTTTAGATTTCAGTCCAAATTCCAGTTCACAGTCTAAAAGATACTCCAGCTCAAACACCTCACTTTCTGGGTATCCTGGCCCACTTGCTTTCAGCCTAAGCCTGTTTCGATCTATCTTGTGAAGCGTCATTCTCACATTAGTATCTCTCGGACCGCTTCCTTTTGTTAGCTAACAATGGACACCTTGGAGACAGGTAGACCAAAATCCTAAGTATGGCAGAGGAGGAAACCCAATCGGCATGGAGGCCCAACTTGCAGCCTTAGAGCAAAAGCACACGGCCGCCTTGATGCCATGGAACAGAAATATAGGTCCACCACTAATGACATGGAGGCTAAGTATGTCACCATCATCGAAGAGCTGAAAAGAAAAATCAATTCTTGAGGTTGGTCATCAGGAAAACATTCCAAGGAGGATGTCGACTCGGGAACGAGCGCGACTGCATCGAAATTAACTCCGTTGGGGTCCAGGATGCACACAGATTTGTAGGGGAAGCCACCCCAGACCACCAACTAACGTAGAACTCAAGAAGGCTCTGAAAAGGATTGAGCGCATGGAAAAGGCTAGCAAGCCGGCTGGCCTCGATTACTTTCCATGACGTCATATCCCGAGGTTGATCTTCCCCCGAAGCTGAAGATGCCCACACTCGCTTTGTACAAGGGTTCCTCGGATCCACAGATTCATTTGGCTATGTTCGACCGGGAAATGTCCATCTTGGGGCTCAACGACATGCAAAAGGCCAAGGTTTTTGCACGCTATCTAGACGAGACTCCTCAGCGTTGGTATCTCACTCAGAAGATAAATACCAAGACCTACGAGGAGGTTTGCGAGGCTTTCCTAAATCATTTGAGTATGCTAAGAACCTCGAAGTCACCAGAATCGATTGCAGGAACCCGACAGAAAGACGGTGAGTCCATGTCTGACTTCATCAAGCGTTGGAGGAGAAAGGCTGCGGCCATGCCTACCAAAATGGACGAGCAAGAGCAAATCCGCATGATAATTGAGAACATGCGGAAACAACACAACCATGAGCTAAAATTTAGGTATTTTCCGAGTTTGGACATGTTGATGGGACAAGTCGGTATTCTAGAGGAAAGGATTCATAAGGAAGGGTTGGAACTCGAGCGCTCAAGAGACTCCGGCAGTAGCTCCAAATTATCTAAGCCAGGACTAGAAAAGGCTTGTCTTCAGCCAGTAGCTTGCGCTCAAAGCAGTTTCCCAGAAGTGAATATGGTTCAACAACCTAGAGCCCCGCATCAAAACTTTAGGACGGTACCCTTACCACGCCGAGACTCATCGCAAAGGGAATTCACCAACATTGGCCGAGCACCAAGTCAGGCGTTTGAAGAGCTTCAGAAGAGAAACTTGCTACAGCCCTTGGCCCCTCGACCGGGAACCACTCATTTGGGAAGGCATCTTAATCAATTCTGCCACTACCATCAGTTGCCTGGCCATTATGCTGACAATTGCCGAGCATTGAAGCACAAGATTCAAGACCTCCTCGAGCAAGGAGTCCAATTCTTCTAAGTATGCAAATCGTTTTGTTGCACCTTCTGTTGCTTATCTTCTTAGTTAGTTTTCAGTCACCACCGATTGTAATCTTTACGTTTCTCTCATGATTCTTAAATAAAATCATAGTTCCATTTTCACAATTCTTATATGAACCATTTTCGTTCATCGAAAAAAAAGCAAAATTGTTTCTAAGGGAAAAGAAGATCACGGAGTAATCATTCCTCGACTATGGAACAAAACGACTTGTCTTTTGTTTCTAAAAGGGTGAGCATGCGTTGCCAAGTCCCACAACCTATCCCAAAGCATCCAAAATAACCCACGAAGCAGTTCCAAATCCATATCTGCTTAAGTGTTGTCATAAACCCCAGGTCAATACTGGGGGCAACCTGAGTTCAGGATCGTCATCTTTAATCTTTCGTTTAAGCGTGTGAACTAGTCTCTGAGTGAAATTCACGAGAGTGTCTTGAGCGGAAAAACCATGAGTGAACGAGCGTGTCATTTTTACATGACTCCGGTGAGACCACATTCAAAGGTAAGGTAAACGGCATAACTCCGACCGAAGGAGATAATTGTAAATTTACTCTTAGACCTGCGAAAAGTAACAAAGAACGGATACACAACTATCGGGAATGACGAAGCACCTAGGTACAGCACCACATAGCCAATAGCTTGTGAACCCTGACGTTAAGCCCTAGGCACCCCCGCTGAGCCTTTCATATATCCCTTTTCGATGTCGCAAAGCTCCACAGAACAAGCCAGCCCGTGATGAATAACCAACCCGGTGACCAAAGGAAGTGAGGAGCCTGACTCTCAGATAACGCTTTCATCAGTCCAGAGAAGCAAAGCCGCTATCGGCATGACGAAGTGATCCGCAAACGGTCCAAGAGTGACACAGGATATAAAGAGCTCACATCAAAATAGCTCTCAAGCCCAAAGCCGGGAAACACAAGAACCCCGAAGGCAAAGTCAAGAAAGGATAAAACAAAAAGGCAATCCGGAAGTGCCTCGAAGAAATCCAAATGACAAAAAAGAGAAATGGTGTAAAGGACAACTTCAAAAGTCCAAGTCCAGAAGCTCGAAAACAACGTCGACATGAAGCATCTAGACGACTTCAAGACAAGGAAGATGAATCTGAGAGAAGACACAAGTTGCAGCTTTGGTCACCCATTTAAGCTCCACATACCTCAAATATCCCTCTATGATCCTGTTGTCATTCATCACACCCTATGGCCATGTTATAAGCTTTAAAGACTTCCGACTTGATAGTTGTGTATCTAATCACGTGAAAGTAACAGATCGAATGCGTAAATTCATCAAATATCGAATTCAATGGTCTAGAAGTTGTGACCGTAGGTGAAGAACGAGTGCAAACACCAAACACGCCGAGTGTAGGTTAGGAAGCACCACGTAAAAACATAAGCCTTGACCTTGTGAGGACAAGATTCGTTCGCATGTTTAATAAAAGAAAATACTGGGGGCAATCGATCGTTCCGATCGATTGCCATGAACTCTAGCTCAGATTGTCTTAAGGGAAAATACTGGGGGCAATTGTTGGTTCCAATAATTGCTATGACAACGCCAATTGGAACCCAAAGCTCAAACGTCACCACCACCATTCCACCACAGGCCCACATAAGCCCTTACCTTTACATCATACACCATACCCCACCGATGGCATGTTCATCGCCTAGGAGATAAATTGCAAGTCCGAAATCTATGGTCAGGAAATGATAATTTCACTTTCCTTTTCAGTAAACAAAATTTTCTTCAAACACTGCCACGTTTGGCACCTTTTCCAACAAATTCCTGTTCTGAACGAGTATCTTTCATATATTTTGATTGCATACATCTTATCGTCATTGCCATGTTTGGCACTCCAGTGATCAGTTTTACCATTTGCACGAGACCATTATCCTCCTAACTTATTTTTAGTTCGAGACCCAAAATCGGTGAAAAAGCCCTGCAGATTCCTCATTCAGTACGAGACCTAGCATCTTCATTCAGTACGAGACCTAGAATCAGTGTGAGATCCAGCCATTCAGTACGAGACTCCAGTGTGAGACCACCATCTTCATCAGTGCGAGGCCCATCATTTCTTCAGTGCAAGACCATGCATCTCATCAGTGCGAGACCATCATATTCGTTAGTGCGAGACCCATCATCTTCAGTGCGAGACCCATCATCTTCTTCTGTGCGAGACCGAGCGTCATCATCCAGTGCGAGACCAGTACGAGACCTAGCATCATCTTCAGTGCGAGACCCATCATCTTCTTCTGTACGAGACCGAGCGTCATCATCCAGTGCGAGACCAGTACGGGACCTAGTATCATCTTCAGTGCGAGATAGAGCGTGATCTAAGTTGGCGGGGCAGAGGCAATAAGTCCCCATCTTCATGTCAACTTCTTGGGAGAAACAACTAGTGGGCAGTGGCAATAAGTCCCTTGGTAATCTAGAAGTTATCCCAGCACCCCAGTTGGTGGGCAGAGGCAATAAGTCCCCATAGTATACCAACCAGGAGCATTGGAACGGGTTTCGGTCCCCAGAAGCATCCGAGCATCATCAAAATCACCGGCATTATCATCAGCATCAGCATCATTTGCATCATTAGCATTTCAGCATTCTTGCATTTGCATGCCATCCAGTTTTTACATCCTAGGTAGTCAACGCCTTAGAATAGCTTGACATCATTTCATCACTTTAGGTGGTCAGCGCCTTAGAATAGCTCGACAAACATATCATCGTTTCAGGTAGTCAACGCCTTAGAAAAGCTTGACATCATTTTCATCACTTTAGGTAGTCAGCGCCTTAGAATAGCTCGACAGCATATCATCATTTAGGTAGTCAACGCCTTAGAATAGCTTGACATCGTATCATCCTTATAGGTAGTCGGCACCTTAGAATAGTCTGACATTACCTCATTATTACCTTTAGGTAGTCAGCGCCTTAGAAAAGCTCGACAATGCTTTGTAGCTTAGGTAGTCAGCGCCTCCGAATTGCTGGGCATCGTTAACCCGGTTTCACACAACGTGGAGGATTCTGTGGAGTCCAAAATTTTGGGGCACCACTCAAGCATCAACCAGACTTTTCACATTCGTTACAAAGTCCAGTTTGACGGGGGGCAATCTGTTATACCCAAAATTTTGACCCCCTGGTTAGGGTCTACGAGGTTGTGAGAGCCATCTCCATCAAACAGTGAGAGACTCCGGCCCGATCGGCGTGTTCCAGGGCCTGAGGAGCAGTTTCGTCATTGTCAGGGGCGTTTTCGTAATTTTAAGGCTTCTGAGTTCTCCTATAGGCTTCTCTCTCCTCCAAAGGGTGCCCAAATCAGCTCGAAATGCTTTGATATTTTAACCCATGATAGAGGATGACATTTTAAGCATAATGGCGTTGGAATTTTGATTTTTTTCGAATTTCCAATAATTTTCTAGTAATTTCTGACTGAATCTGACGAGAAATTCAATTTAAAAATGCTCCAGCATTTAAAAAATTCGTTTCCACCTCAGAAAATTCATAATATCCATTCTTGACATGTGGTTAAAATTTCATAGCAAAATTCTTTTGGGAAGTTACTTAGTTAAAATATCGAAAAATCTTACTTTTACTAGATTCTCTTTATCTTTAAGAAAGTCTATATAAGGGGATAGGTTTTTGGATAAAATCAGAACCTCACATACTCAAGAACCCTAGAGAGTCAGAAAAGGCAGCTCCTCTCTCTCTCTCACGTTTTCCAACACCCGGCCACCCAAATCATACCGAAAATCCCCCGAACACCTATCTAAACACGTTTTCCGATCCCCAAAGCACAAACAATCATCAAAACCCCACAAAAACACCACCAAAACGTGAAGAACAGTAAGAACAACCAACAACCAGAAGCTTGGTTCGAAGTCCTTTCGGGTCTACCATCAACGGAGCACTCGACGAATCCCGGTGTGAAGAAACGTTGTGAATCCAAAGGTAAAACAGGTGAAACTCAGCTTCCCTAATTCTCCACGGTGTTATCTGTCTTGCCTCGAAATTTGAGCTCAAACTAACCTTCGTGGGCTTCTGTATTGCTGTTTGTTTAAGCCTCTGTCAGATAACTTGTTTGCTAAGTTTCGTGCTTATTCGAATTCAAACTGAAAACTTTCAATCACTAACATCTTGTACATCTTTCAGGCTACACACCCATAAAATTTGAGCTCAAAACACCCTCGGGAACCTTCCGAAAACCCCTGTCCGTGGGTGGTCCGTGACCTCGGACCTATGGTCCGGGACCTCGGACGCGTTGTCCGAGACCACGGACACCCACGGCGGCGGCGGGATTTTAAAAATTCAAAATTTAGGTTTTTCTAATGATGTCCGGGCCCACGGACAGCCTGTCCGTGGCCCCGGACTTTGCAAATTTTGTTTTCCTTTAATTTTCTACTTTTCTGTGCATTTAGGTTAACTGGGGTCCGTGGTTTCGGACATTAGGTCCGTGGCTACGGACGAAATGAAATTTGACCTAATTCTGCCTCCGAACCCTAGTTTAGGTAATTTCACTTTTCACTTTAATTTCTGTCAAAAAATGCTAAAAAAACAAAAAAAAACAGAAGCTCGCGCACTTAGGTTAAAACGACTCGTAATAAGCCGTAAATAAACTAAGTAGAGGAAAAACGACTTCTGAGGGTAATGAAAGTAATTGAACCCTAATAAAGTCGAATATCAAGCCCCCGAACCCGAACTCTCCTTTCCTAATTTGATCTAGGTTAAAATTAGGTGGCGACTCATAATAGGTTCCAGTGAGCTAGCTTAGGTTTTTAATAATTTTGTTTTATGACATAGTTATTAATCTTAGGTTATAAGTGGACCTAAAACCCGATTAGATCCTAATCAGCTTTAATCAACATAGGATAGGGTTTAAATCGAGGCTCACACTCATGCTAAGCTCGTTACCAACCTCGTTACCGTCCAGTTATATCGAACGGTTAACTTAAACCCAAGGTGTGTCGGATATAGTAATCCCAAGCACACCGAAATAACATTTGTATGCCCCTGTGGCACGACGTGAGTCAGTAAACTAGCTTTGGATAAGCTAAGGGAAGATTGAAACCAAATGGAATACAACCTATACATACACCAAGAGAGTCGAACCGGATATGACATCGACTCCGTCCTCACACGCGTGGCCGGAACATGACTGGACTCCTCACCCCCCATTAGTACATATATACTTATAAATAAGTAGTTAGAGATCCATTATGGAGCCTACCACATCCACACACCATACGGTATCATAACCGAGTTAAGCACACAAGGGAGGTTCACACACTTGCATACAACAAAATATCCAACTAACTCACACATAGCCGTGGTTAGAACGTTCCCAAGGTTTGGGTCGTTAACTCCGAATACCGATCTCTCTCGTGTTCCTAGTTCTAGTTAGCTAAGGTTCGACACTTATTTGAGGTTAACGGTATCGGAGACCAGATGCGCCACATAAATGAATTACTATAAACTCATTACATGTTTTAATCTTACAAGGTGGCAAACACTCAAAAAACACATTGGCATACAAGCCGGTGTAATCCGGTAGGACACAGGTTGCAAGAAAACCATACCTGTCACCGGAGTCCATTTTTACCATGTCCACTTAGATTCCTCGAACAATTCTCGAACAACTGGCACATTAAAGTTACCTTCATTAACATTGGGGTAATATGTTTGTGTAACGTCGAATGACCATAGTTAACCCCGTTTACTAGTTAAATATCTTTACATTTTTAACATGTTTCACTCTTTCATTTTACTTCAACTTTTCACCCAACAAATTGTGACTATAACTCACCTAACATGTCCTACACAATCTTATAACATCATTATCCATCAATCCCCATCATTAGACATCTTTTAATAACCTAAAACCATGTTTTTATAGTGGTCCGGGACTTGGTCCTCTTCTTAAGTCCCGGACCATATGCTAACTCAAGTCTCGGCCCTTTTAAAATGGGGTGGTCCGGGACCTTATACATGGCCTAAGTCCCGGACCACATCCTATGTGACTCTCGGCCTATTTTACACCCATGGTCCGGGACTTGAACCATGACCTAGGTCCCGGACCAAAGCTACAGACTTGGTAAAATTGCATTTTTCAAACCTTGTTGCATTATTTCTCCACCTCCATTAATTGTATAAACTTACCTAATGTTCCTAGGTATATTCTAATGTCCAAATATCATCTTTAACCCTCCTAATTCCATGTTTGACTTGTTACTCAATTCCACCCACAATCTCATAACACTTGTAACATTTACATTTGGTTTCCTAAGGGGTGTTTCACCTAAATGACCACTATACCGAAATGTTTCCTCACCTTCATAACATCATCTCCCAAGCATCTCCTCTTACTAACCAAATCCTCTTTCACAACTTCTTGAATTCCTTTCTCAAAACCTTACCTAAACATCATTCTCTCCTTATTCATCAGCATTTCCTAAACCTTAAACAATCTTCTCTAAGACTTAAATACATCCTAAAAACACTCATTGGATTTCTAGAAACTTCCAAGACAATGCCTAAATCCTTATAGCACCTTAGAACACCTTAATGCATGTTTTCTTCCTTGTGAAGCATGTATCCATTCCTAACCATTCCTAGTTCACCCAAGTTCATTTAAGCACTTAAAACTCCCTATACATTTTACAAATTTTGCCATAGGTTCTCTTAGCACATCATCATTCCAAAACTCATAGTTTTCACCACTAAACATTCAAGAACACCTAAATCCATCAAAAAACCATCACACACAAGACTTCACCAAATTTACACTACATCACAATATAGTGCATAGTTTAAATTGCTTGGCACTTAGGCCCTTAAATGCATGGCTCTAAGGCCCTTAAATTGCATAAATCTTAAACACTGAATTTCCACAAATATATGCCTTTGACCTGCAAATACATACACCAAGACATATGTTCTTTTACTAGTCTCCTTGAGAACACTTTACTAAGTCATTCACCATTTGCTCTTTAGGTAGTTTCAACAAGCATTATAAGCTCATTTCTCCTAAGGCATTAAACAACATTAGGTTAGCATATTTACCTCTTTTCCACCCAAACTTCTTTCTTGTTTCCTTATAAAACCGGTTAGGTATTTGATTCCTTGTCAAGTTCTAAACAATATACAAACATCATAATGAGTATTCAAGCTTTAAGCTTCATCTCATTGTAAACCCTAATTACATATATTGTTTTAACACATCAAGGTAATTGTTTTACCTTTGAATGGAAAGAGAGCTTGAATGAGTATCAAGAGAGGACTCCTCCTAGCCCTTGGAAGATTCAAATGAAGCTAAAACAAGACAAGAGAAGACACCATTACAAGGTGCATTTTCGGCCAACACCAAAAATGAAGGAAGGAAATGGAGTTTTCTTTGGTTTTTCCTTACCTTGAAGCAAAGGTGATCAACAAGGCATAAAAATATAAGCTCAAGCTCCTTCCATGGAAGTTCTCCTTGGCACCGAAATGGTGGTTTTGATGATTTGAAAAGACAATGTTGTAGAGCTTGCTCCAACTAAGAGAACGGTAGTCTCCGAATTAAATTCGGAGCATGGAGTCATAAGTTACAAGTGAAGGAAGATGAAGAATGAGATGGTTCTGTTGGAAACCGATGGAGAGAGGAGGAAGAAGATGGCTACCGTGGGAAATGAAAGGAAAGAAGAGAATGAGGAGGTAGTTTGCTTTGTTAAGATATTTATGTATAAAGCAAAAATAGTACTTTACTTTAAGCTTTACTTTACTTATTTGATTTTTTTTTCAAGTTGGTGACTCACACCTTGAAAAACCGGCCCCCATTTAGTTAGAAGGGTATTTTAGTCTTTATTGTCAATTTAATTACTTATAATAACATATGTTACAAACTAGCTTATAAAAATCACTATTCACAAAAACAAGGCACATAGAAGTGAAATTTTTGATTTCCATTGATGTAGACATCCAAATGTGATACTATATAGTACACATATATATTTAAGAGTAATGATGGACATTTAGCCATTCAAAACTCATTTACAAGACAAATTTTCAAAAACGTGCTTTAAGACTCCTTAAAGCACTTTTTGTGTTCTACCTTGTTCTCAAGCTTGGTTTTCTTGGTAACTGATTTAATATGTTCATTAACATATTTATAAGGTATAGGTATGACCATTAGGTCTTATACAAATTATCCCAAGCTTAGAGCACATTTTAGCCCATATTGACCTTAAGGTGTTTATTTATGTTTTGTTTGGTTTCATTGTCTACCAAGGTTTCCTAAGGACTTAATTAGCCTTATAAAGTCATAATTAAATATTATCAAGTCTTGGTAGGCTCTTTGGGTCCTAACCAAGTTCACTCCAAGCTTAGAGCATGTTTTTGCTCACACCGTGTCTTAGTGTTTTATTGTGTTTTAACTATGGTTTAAACTATACACTGATGTTCCTAAGGCACTTTTTAGCCTTTAGACAACATATTTAAACATTTAAACAACATACCAAGGTTTGGGGTATTTCAATCTACCCCCTTAAAAGAACTTCGTCCTCGAAGTTCACATTTCCACGCATCATTGGATTAAAATACGGGAATTACTTTCGAAATTAACTTCCATTACCAACCACCCTTTACATCCAACCTCGGACTTAACGGTCTGGGCAACATATCCACATTATACATCACCATATCGTAACATACTTACACGATAACCTCGGACTCACGGTCCGGGTACCTTAATAACATTACACTTACATAACAACCCTCAGACTCTCAGGTCTGGGTAGCAATACAACAGTTGGACTCATAGGTCTGAATAACATAACACTTTCGAAACAACCACATTAGGACTCAAGGTCTAAATTAATATTTATTACTCATACCACACAACATGTCTTAGCATGTATAACAAACAGAAATACCTTTTCCATCTCTCCATGGGCTCCAATCCCATGTTGAGTACATAAACACTGTGATCCCGCAGAACCCGGTCGCGATGGACACCTTCTGGTCCCCGTTCCTTTGGGAGGTCAAAACAATTGCAAACATCTTTAAAATATACTTCCCATGTCACCGGTCCGAAGACAAAGGCTCATACGTCCTCAGCTCGTGAGCAAGTACTACAAAAATATTCCATACTAGGTTAAGTATATAAGAGAATCCTTTATTCAAAATATGAATCGACCGTTTTGGAAATATCAATTGAAATCCTTTTTGAAAACGCAACACAACTCCAAGTCCAATTTATGCTCTTTGTATCTTTCTTAACATGGTTATTTGTGACCACTTACAGGGAGCTTCAAGAGTCATCCAACCCTGATGTGATCAGCATCAGTGTTGAACTATCTTTCCACCCCAATTTGTGTTCGGCTTCCCTTGATCTCATGATAATCAAGTTTCACCTCCCACTTCATTTTCAACCAACAACTAATTCAAGCATATCCTATTTCCTATCTTTAAATCCTTCTAGTCATAATCATTACATCTCCAAGGGATAGAACTCCGTCTATCAATCATCACCCAAATCCAACTTAATTCAAGTTACCTAGGGAATTTAATTCTCACTAGGTTCTATGTCGGTCTCATACCCCTTCATAAATCACAACATTGTATATATATACATATTTTTATCAAAATACAATACATGGTTTACAATTATGCACCGTCGGGGTTTTAGTTCCCCGGGAGTTTCTTTACTCCCTTCCACTTGTACTCTCACACACCACTGTTAACAAAATAAACACACTTCCCACAATGGTATTCGCATCTTCTGTGCGCAATTACCACAATTTAACCATAAATGAATGTGTATGTTTATATAACACACGCGCCAACCATCATAACCAATTATTTTGTGCTATGCACAACATAGTTCACGTACACTTGTACGGTAAAACACACTAAGCGGCTTTACGCTCTACCCCCTTAAAAGGGATTACGCCCACATAATCAATCACTGAACCTTGGTTTTAAATGTTCTGCCGTCATGAAGTATTTTAACTTCCACGCGGTCTGGTACACAATGCGTTTTGGTTAGAGGATTATAACCATATTGGTGTTTAATCCCTAAACCAAGAATTCTTATTAGAGTTTATCTAACTCGTAACCGGTTTCGGTCCTGGCCTGTGAGGCTTCTAGGCATTGATGACTAGCCATCCATTCATATTCACAATGTATATTCGGCATTGATGCATGGGCTCACTGGCCTCTGTTGCGCAACTCTGATAATATAGGGCTAATTTGGCCCATTCGTTACTGTTACTGTATTGTACATCTCCAATGTATTACCCTTATCTTAGGAAGAATGGTTTCTCAACCGAAGCATGGTATCTCTTACCCTGAGCGAATTCGGTGAGTTTCACAATTTTCCATCCACTTCTCCAATAGCTTACAGCGTAAACTACTATGTAATTCACAATGATTGACTTGCTTCTACCGACTTACTGTCGGTTGAGATTGAGCTACTACCTAATGTGTAGTGCTCTCTCAATATTTCCCACACCTAGGGTATATTTCATACCGACTTTGGTATTTAGTGCTACTATAGTCACTTACTGTTAATCATGTCTCCACCTTTAGTTTTGTACATGTATTCTTTCATTGGTGCGGCCTCGCATTACCTATGCATCGGCCATTATAACATTATTCCTCCACAATTACCATGCTTCTGATTCCTAGCTATCCCACTTGATCATTACTGCGCAAGTGCAATACCAAAACACTCAGTCATACAGAGTGTAGAGGCGTAAACTCTTGACAGTAAATCCCTTATGCGATTCGACATGGAATTCACACTGAGTTCCTCATCACACAGTACCTACCACTGGCTTATTGTCCAGTCTGTTTAACATCGCTTATCTTGCATCTCTACTAAGTTTAACTCATAACTGTCTTATCTGCCACATTATCATTCAACAATACTTATACAACGGTCGCTTACTGCGCATCGTGCTTATTGTAATACATAACACTAACTTGCATGGTATTTACTGTCACATTAACTTCCACACGTTACTTACTTTATTCACATTATGGTTCGTCATTCATTTGGATGACTACCGAATGTTCTTTGAGCGTTGCTCACTCGAGTCACAAACCGGCGTTACTTAGCTTGGTGCTTCACTTTATACACACATACTACAAAGCTAACTGCTCTCTTTCTATAATAACGTCGTCCATCCTTAATATATTCTTGAACTTGATTCACATAACTACCGCTCCTGTGGTCTCACAATATCGAGAGGTATCCCCACTCTTAATGCAGTGGTTCGTTCTCCGCTCTATTACTTGTATAACATATACTTCTGCAACTGATCAAATTTAAAAACACAAGTTGTTGTGGCTTATAAGCCTTACTGTCACGATTCCTTCCAAGTTATCTCTGGGCAACTTAGGGTCCTACTGTTAAGTGGTTTTACCTTCAGTGTTTAATCCGGGTAATTGTTCCAAATCTTGTGTTTCTGTTATATTGCTCAATCTAACAATGTTTAATCCAAACACTCCTCAAGGATTGCTCCTGGGTGTTACTAACATATGCCATTACATCTGGCTTGCACTCATGGGTACATTCAGTAACTACGTCTTCTTACGTTCTTAGTTGGGTATTCGTTTCTGCTATCATGTCTTATCCCTCAGACTTCTCAAGTCATATTGATGTCTTTACATAACAGTCCGTGCTCTTCGCACTTCTTGACTCTATACATTTCCTTGAAATGAATTCGCTAATTCCTTTAGTCTCGTTAACTTGACCAGGTTTCTTTACTTCAACCATTTATTGTAATCCTTAGCTCTTGTTTGACTTACACTACTGACCGTAGAACGGAGTCGACTACTTCCCGTGTTCTGGACTCTACTCGTATACATATGTGGGGTACCATGCTGATACATTACTACTTACCCAACTAACCCATAAGTAGGTCTGTCAGGCCCACAAGCTCCTATCAGAGTGCGGTCGTCCCACAATTCAGTTGGTACACTCGTAGTGTCCGTCACACGCCTAGGTGAAGTATCTGTTGTCAACTCCCTTATATTGTCCCGTGACAATATTCATTCCATGCTTCCCGAACTTAATCGAGGGAAAGTTTATCCATTGTTGAATTCTTATCAATTGCCCTTGGTTTACTGGTTTGGTTCTTAAAAGAAGGTAGAAAGAAGTATTGGTTTGAAAGAAAATTTTGGTTTTGAAAGAAAGAGTTTAGATAAATCTGGGTTTGAAAAAAATTTTTCATGGTTTCACAACATCTTCTTACCTTAGCCAAGTCTAGCTTCTTGCTGACTGGTACTTACAATTACAGAGGTTAGGCTAGCAGGCCCTTCCACTGTTATGACGATCACATTTAACTTTATGGTACCTTTCCAAGTACTTTGTAGTGGTTATAAATTTCCCGAACAGCCCTGTTATAGCAGCACTTGCTATGGCAAGTGCGCCATGCTAACTGGCTATCGGTTTAGCACACATGCTGGTTGCGGTATTGTTCTTACTCGCACTATTATCAGTGGCCTCGTTGGCCCTCACTTGATCTTACAGTCTTGACAATAACCCTCTGGGTAACTCCTCACTGTATCATATGGTAATTATCAACAAGGGTGTCTCTTACTCTTGGAGTCCCCCTTTACTTAGTATCGTATCCTCTTTATAGCCCGTTCCACGCACTTGTCGTGGTTACTGAGACTTGTCTCTTGTTTGGGCACTACGTTGTAGTTCCTTTGTCGGTTGGTATACCGTTGGTGTATCACTTAACAACTGCGGTTCCGTAGACACTTGTCTCGGGTTCCATTAATCCACTTCTTGCCTGTTGCACGATCGGTGCGTTGCAAGCTGGTTAATCTCGACTGCTCTGCATGTCGACCCAGGTTGCCGTAAATTCTATTCTCCTATACACGAATCCTTCATTCTTCGCTATTAAATGCGGTTAACGTTGTTCAGATGGAGACCGTCTCGGGATTCCCAGTTTTCGGGATCTACCGTATGACAGGTTCTCCGTACCCTTAAAGGTACTTAATAACAGCCAGATCGGGTATTCCCGAGTAAGAGAGGACTTTCATCTCTCTGGCGTTGTTTTCCCAAGTCATATACAGGGATTGTGGAGGGCGGGAAGGATATAGTAGGTTTCCAGTATTCACTGGTAATACCTAACTAGCGTATCTCTCACGCTATCACTCAACCGTTAACCCAAGTACTAAAATCCTAACTCGGTACTTCCTAAGCTCGGTAATTCAGTCATCAGAGCGATACTTCACTCTGATACCACTTTTTGTAACACCCCCAACCACACCGTACACATAACATCAAACTGCAGCGGAAAAATTCAACTCATCACATTACTTATTTCAATGGTGTTACACGCCGTTAACCACCCACGTGGCTAACAAGGCTAATACATGTACTTTGTATCGGTCTGATGGACTAGATTCCCGAGCAGCTACACGTTACATTTGCTTCCCTTAACAACAACCCATACACTTTATACATTCCAACCGTACCGAGTATTTACAAACTAATGCCGATAACAATTTCGGTCTTACTATGCCTACAATGCTTACGCCATTAAATGGCTACCCATGTATAAACATCTACCCCGTCCTACTCTCGAACGGCTTCCAGCTCCTTGTACCTGAAATAGAAAAGGAGAGAAAGGGTGGCCCCCAAGGGGCTCAGCACCTTTGCTGGTATGGTAATCCCGCAGCCCACATGCTACCGGGCCACGCACAACTAATTGTCGTCTTAGCATGTGATTTATTATATTTAAATCATGCATGCAACTGTAAACACACAACACAAAACATTTCGCCTCAATGGGCTCAACAAACGGATAATACATCCTTACTTGATGAGTCACTCATGGTATTATTCATTATCCCTAGAGTGTTCCTCCTCTAACGGAGCTACTTCCTTAATAGACGACACTTACCCTTAAATCGGGTTATCCTTAAACGCCTCTTGTCACAAACTGGGATTCATTTCCATGATCCACACACTCCATATCTTACAACATATCACATTCCTCACATAGCAAAACACAACAACACTTTTCTCGTTTCGACGTACACATGATAACATCGAATTCATTTTAAACATCTAACATAAACATATCATAGCATAGCAAGGGAATTTGCCTAGCAAAATAACACACACAAAACACCATAAGATCGGTTCACACAAGGAACCTTCCACCATAGTTAGTATACATAGTGAGCCTAGAGATTACTGCCAATCTCATGCTAAGCTCGTTACCAACCTCGTTACCGTCCAGTTATATCGAACGGTTAACTTAAACCCAAGGTGTGTCGGATATAGTAATCCCAAGCACACCAAAATAACATTTGTATGCCCCTGTGGCCCGACGTGAGTCAGTAAACTAGCTTTGGATAAGCTAAGGGAAGATTGAAACCAAATTGGAATACAACCTATACATACACCAAGAGAGTCGAACCGGATATGACATCGACTCCCGTCCTCACACGCGTGGCCGGAACATGACCGGACTCCTCACCCCCCATTAGTACATATATACTTATAAATAAGTAGTTAGAGATCCATTATGGAGCCTACCACATCCACACACATACGGTATCATAACCGAGTTAAGCACACAAGGGAGGTTCACACACTTGCATACAACAACAATATCCAACTAACTCACACATAGCCGTGGTTAGAACGTTCCCAAGGTTTGGGTCGTTAACTCCGAATACCGATCTCTCTCGTGTTCCTAGTTCTAGTTAGCTAAGGTTCGACACTTATTTGAGGTTAACGGTATCGGAGACCAGATGCGCCACATAAATGAATTACTATAAACTCATTACATGTTTTATCTTACAAGGTGGCAAACACTCAGAAAAACACATTGGCATACAAGCCGGTGTAATCCGGTAGGACACAGGTTGCAAGAAACCATACCTGTCACCGGAGTCCATTTTTACCATGTCCACTAACATTCCACGAACAATTCTCAAACAACTGGCACATTAAAGTTACCTTCATTAACATTGGGGTAATATGTTTGTGTAACGTCGAATGACCATAGTTAACCCCGTTTACTAGTTAAATATCTTTACATTTTTAACATGTTTCACTCTTTCATTTTACTTCAACTTTTCACCCACCAAATTGTGACTATAACTCACCTAACATGTCCTACACAATCTTATAACATCATTATCCATCAATCCCCATCATTAGACATCTTTTAATAACCTAAAACCATGTTTTTATAGTGGTCCGGGACTTGGTCCTCTTCTTAAGTCCCGGACCATATGCTAACTCAAGTCTCGGCCTTTTAAAATGGGGTGGTCCGGGACCTTATACAAGGCCTAAGTCCCGGACCACATCCTTATGTGACACTCGGCCTATTTTACACCCCTAGTCCGGACTTGAACCATGACCTAGGTCCCGGACCAAAGCTACAGACTTGGTAAAATTGCATTTTTCAAACTTGTTGCATTATTTCTCCACCTCCATTAATTGTATAAACTTACCTAATGTTCCTAGGTATATTCTAATGTCCAAATATCATCTTTAACCCTCCTAATTCCATGTTTGACTTGTTACTCAATTTCCACCCAAAATCTCATAACACTTGTAACATTTACATTTGGTTTCCTAAGGGGTGTTTCACCTAAATGACCACTATACCGAAATGTTTCCTCACCTTCATAACATCATCTCCCAAGCATTTCCTCTTACTAACCAATCTCTTTTCACAACTTCTTGAATTCCTTTCTCAAACCTTACCTAAACATCATTCTCTCCTTATTCATCAGCATTTCCTAAACCTTAAACAAACTTCTCTAAGACTTAAATACATCCTAAAAACACTCATTGGATTTCTAGAACTTCCAAGACAATGCCTAAATCCTTATAGCACCTTAGAACACCTTAATGCATGTTTTCTTCCTTGGTGAAGCATGTATCCATTCCTAACCATTCCTAGTTCACCCAAGTTCATTTAAGTACTTAAAACTCCCTATACATTTTACAAATTTTGCCATAGGTTCTCTTAGCACATCATCATTCCAAAACTCATAGTTTTCACCACTAAACATTCAAGAACACCTAAATCCATCAAAAACACCATCACACACAAGACTTCACCAAATTTACACTACATCACAATATAGTGCATAGTTTAATTGCTTGGCACTTAGGCCCTTAAATGCATGGCTCTAAGGCCCTTAAATTGCATAAATCTTAAACACTGAATTTCCACAATATATATGCCTTTGACCTGCAAATACATACACCAAGACATATGTTCTTTTACTAGTCTCCTTGAGAACACTTTACTAAGTCATTCACCATTTGCTCTTTAGGTAGTTTCAACAAGCATTATAAGCTCATTTCTCCTAAGGCATTAAACAACATTAGGTTAGCATATTTACCTTTTCCACCCAAACTTCTTTCTTGTTTCCTTATAAAACTGGTTAGGTATTTGATTCCTTGTCAAGTTCTAAACAATATACAAACATCATAATGAGTATTCAAGCTTTAAGCTTCATCTCATTGTAAACCCTAATTACATATATTGTTTTAACACATCAAGGTAATTGTTTTACCTTTGAATGGAAAGAGAGCTTGAATGAGTATCAAGAGAGGACTCCTCCTAGCCCTTGGAAGATTCAAATGAAGCTAAAACAAGACAAGAGAAGACACCATTACAAGGTGCATTTTCGGCCAACACCAAAAATGAAGGAAATAGAGTTTTCTTTGGTTTTTCCTTACCTTGAAGCAAAGGTGATCAACAAGGCATAAAAATATAAGCTCAAGCTCCTTCCATGGAAGTTCTCCTTGGCACCGAAATGGGTGGTTTGATGATTTGAAAAGACAATGCTGTAGAGCTTGCTCCAACTAAGAGAACGGTAGTCTCGGAATTAAATCGGAGCATGGAGTCATAAGTTACAAGTGAAGGAAGATGAAGAATGAGATGGTGCTGTTGGAAACCGATGGAGAGAGGAGGAAGAAGATGGCTACCGTGGGAAATGAAAGGAAAGAAGAGAATGAGGAGGTAAGTTTGCTTTTGTTAAGAGATATTTATGTATAAAGCAAAAATAGTACTTTACTTTAAGCTTTACTTTACTTATTTGATTTCGTTTACAAGTTGGTGACTCACACCTTGAAAAACCGGCCCCCATTTAGTTAGAGGGTACTTTAGTCTTTATTTGTCAATTTAATTACTTATAATAACATATGTTACAAACTAGCTTATAAAAATCACTATTCACAAAAACAAGGCACATAGAAGTGAAATTTTTGATTTCCCATTGATATAGACATCCAAATGTGATACTATATAGTACACATATATTTAAGAGTAATGATGAACATTTAGCCATTCAAAACTCATTTACAAGACAAATTTTCAAAAACGTGCTTTAAGACTCCTTAAAGCACTTTTTGTGTTCTACCTTGTTCTCAAGCTTGGTTTTCTTTGGTAACTGATTTAATATGTTCATTAACATATTTATAAGGTATAGGTATGACCATTAGGTCTTATACAAATTTATCCCAAGCTTAGAGCACATTTTAGCCCATATTGACCTTAAGGTGTTTATTTATGTTTTGTTTGGTTTCATTGTCTACCAAGGTTTCCTAAGGACTTAATTAGCCTTATAAAGTCATAATTAAATATTATCAAGTCTTGGTAGGCTCTTTGGGTCCTAACCAAGTTCACTCCAAGCTTAGAGCATGTTTTTGCTCACACCGTGTCTTAGTGTTTTATTGTGTTTTAACTATGGTTTAAACTATACACTGATGTTCCTAAGGCACTTTTTAGCCTTTAGATAACATATTTAAACATTTAAACAACATACCAAGGTTTGGGGTATTTCAGTAGGCTTTCAACTCCCTATGGCTGCATTGAAGCTGGCTCCATTAGAGCCCGAGGTTCGTAAGGGAATATTGAGGTAATTGCTACAGAACTCAAGAGAGTGATTCGGCAATGAGGAAGCCAACAAACCAGCCAGTTCCACTTTTCCCTGGGGCAGCCCCAATCGATATCCTGCAAGGTTGACGTTGCTCGAGCCGCAAATCACAAATATGGATTAAGGCTAGAACGACCCACTGCCTAGGAGTGAGCACCGAATTCCAAAGGAAGAGGAGCCAAGGCAAAAGTAGTAGCCCAGATTTGCCGTAAGAGGAGCCCGGAATTGAAAACAAATTAGCAGCACTCTATCCTAATCCAGCAATTTCAGACCTTAGTTGTTCACAAACATTGGTCAACCTTTAAGCCACGTGTTCAAAGAGTTCATAGTGGAATTTGCTTGACCTTAATGCTTATCCTGGGGTCGCACAGATCGAAAAGCAAGTGGATTAGTGTTGTCAGTATCCATCAACTATAGAAAATTAAAGCACAAAATCCAAATCTTATCAATCAAGGGCTTCAATTCTAGAATGTGGCATGAAGTGGGGTTCCACCGCACGGAGTCTTAATCAAATGGCTGAGCAAAGAATATATGCTGCCTGCGGAGACAACAGATGGATCTCTCTCTGACCAAACCCCCTTCCGACTCCAACGAACGGACTCTTACGACAAGGAAGCTATACCACAGACAGACTGCGGAGGAGTAGTCGCCTCCAACGCAAAGCAAAGATCCTCTCCGAAGAGCTAAAAGTCATTCGCCTCCGAAGCAAAGCAAAATCCCCTCCGAAGGGTTGGGAGTAATTATTCAAAAAGAAGGGTGAAGTTACACAAAAAGCCTTGTATAACTAAGAATACTCTAGAATAATGTAGGCCTACAGAAACGGTTATACACTGTAGAAGAGCCTATAAATAAGAACCATAAGTTATGTAACAAGGTACGCTTTCATCAATACAATACTTGGAGATCTCTTTGCAATCTGAGTCTGAGTGCGAGTTCGATACGATCTCATTTGGCGCCGTCTGTGGGAAACGAACGATAACCACGATTCAATCCACAAGAGTCACGGTTCTTGTCTTTTGTTCAAACATGGCACCACGATCAAGCAAAGGGAAGGGGAAGATGGCCGCGACCGGGGAGAGCTCATTCTCGAAGGAAGACCTCACTGATCTGATGAGGAGTTTTGCGCAAGAAGTCAATGAGAAGATGGCTGAAAGCAATGAGCGGTTTCAGCAGGAACTGGCGGATAGAGATCTGGAGCACCAGAAGAAGATCGATGAGATGGCGAATGTAATCGAGGATCTAAAAGCAAAAAGCGGATCAAAAAGCGACGAAAGCCGGAAAGAGAAGTCACCACCGAAAGGTGCAGAGGAAGACCTCGTCGACATGTCGCTGTATCCCTTCACCGAAAACATTCGGAAGGCGAAGCTTCCACCGTTCTTTGTCGCTCCAGCAATAGAGAAGTACGACGGAACTGGAGATCCCGCTCAACATATCAAGAAGTTCATCTTTGCGATGAACACTCAGGGGATCAGTTCCCAGGCACTCTGCAATCTGTTTCCGGGAACACTTACCAAAAGAGCTCTGAATTGGATCTCTTCTCGGAAACCTCAATCCATCTCAAGTTTCAAACAACTTACAGAGGAATTCCAACTTTACTTCGCAGCAAGTAAAAAGATCCAGAGGGATACGATTGAGTTGATGGATGTTAGGCAAAGAAGGGGAGAGACGGTGAAGGAATACAGCGAACGCTTCATAAACAGGTGGCTGAAATAGACGATGTGGATGAGAAGATACTGGTGAAAGCTTTCGGAAATGGATTGGCGAATCCAAGGCTGGCAGGGAAAATTGCTACCAAAGCACCGCAAACTCACGGAGAGTTAGCGGAAATGCTGCACGATTTCTTGAAATCGGAGATTGCGGAGAATAAGGCGAAAGAACTGGCTAATAGCTTCAGGCCGCCTAATGAGAAGAGACAGGGAGGAGCGTCGTCTGTCGGCGCGAATTATGGGGAGACATCCGCTCCGAAACCTTGGGGAGCTAGGTACAAGCCCTATGGGAAGGATCTGGTCGCACCTACCCATTCTGGGGGTAGGACGACGTACGGAGCAAAGGTGATTACTATCGCTCCAGGAAGGTACGCAGCTGCGGTAAGGGAAGGCTACCTTCCGCCTCCGAAGAAGCCTATCTCAGGCGAGAGCACATTGGCGTTTTGTGAATTCCACGGGCACTACAGCCACAGAACGACCAATTGTGTAACATTATCAAGAGAACTGAACAAAATCGATGAGCAGAGAAAGAAACAAGAAAAGCAGAAACAGGAAGCTCCCAAACAGCAAAGGAATAACAGCGACTATCAAAACCGATCTCGTTACGGGCATAACGGGGGCGGCATGAGGAATGAAGATCACCCTGAGCTAGACCATAGCAAATCTTTCGATTTTGGGGTCATAACTGGTTTATTCTCAGAAAAGGGGCCGTTCACGGCAAAAGAAAAGAAAAGGCACGTACACGAAGTCCATGAGAAGCTACCAGAGAAGAAAGTTCAAAGAAGAGAGCCTTTACCACCTATCTACTTCACGGAAGAAGATGAAGAGGGAGTCTACTACCCCCACAATGACCCCCTCGTCATTCGAGCTCAAATCAATGATAGGATGGTGGGAAATATCCTTGTCGACAGCGGAGCGGGAGCAAACGTGATTTCCCTAGCGGCGTTCCGGAAGCTGGAAATCCCGGATGAAAAGGTCAAGCCGTTTACTGCTACTTTCGGAGGATTCATTGGGGGAATCACGGCTCAGGCCAGCGGCAGCGTCGATGTCACAATGACGTTAGGCCAAAAGGAAGATCGGAGAACAGAAAGGATAACCTTATATATCATGCGAGATCTGTCCGGATACAACGTCTATTTGGGGCGACCTGGGATCAATGCTTTCGGAGCTGTCTGTAGCACCTATTACCTCAAGCTCAAATACTTGACAAGGGGCGGAAAGCTGGTGTCCATTCCTGGAAGCCAGAAAACAGCAAGGGTGTGCGAAGTCCGGATTACTGAGGATTTTCCGGAGGAAGACGTAGTCAAAGAGGTCGGCTCCAGTCGAGAGTACGAAGAAGGAGAAGCCAGGACAAGGATGTCTGGAGAAACCCCGAAAAGGTGGTGGTACCGCGGAACGGCCAAGAGAGGTACCCCTGAACTCCGATCCTTCTAAATTTTTTAAAATTGGAAATGCTTTTCTCCATGATGAGCAGATTCGCTTAATGAGATTTTTGAAAAAAAGAAGAAAAACATTCGCCTGGAGCCCAAAGGACATGCCCGGAGTGGACGCCAGCGTTATCCAGCATAACTTGAACGTCGATCCGAAGTTTCCCGCCATCCGGCAGAGGAAGAGGATCATAGGAAGGGAAAGGGACGAGGCTGCGCGGACGGAGGTCGAAAGGTTGCTGGAGGCCGGCTTTATTAGGAAAGTCTTTTATCCAAAATGGCTATCAAATGTAGTTTTGGTTAAAAAAGCAAACGGAAAATGGAGGATGTGCGTGGATTTCACGGATCTGAATAAGCTTGTCCGAAAGATTTTTATCCTTTACCTTCCATAGATAAGCTTGTAGCGGCAACGGCGCAGAGTAGTGTGATGAGTTTTTTGGATGCGTTTTCTGGGTATAACCAAATAATGATGAACAAAAATGACCAAGAGAAAACATCTTTTGTCACCTCAACTGGTATTTTTTGTTACAAGGTTATGCCGTTTGGACTAAAAAATGCAGGAGCGACCTTCCAGCGAATGATTGACGAGGTATTTCGGGGGCAGTTGTCTCGAAATGTGGAGGCATATGTGGATGATATAGTAGTGAGAAGCGATTCTATAGCTCAGCACATGGAAGACCTTGAGGAAACCTTCAATACCCTGGATAAATACAAAATCAAGTTAAATCCTGAAAAATGTGTCTTCGGAGTCACCCGAGGGAAGTTTTTGGGGTTTATAGTCGGACAGAGAGGAATTGAAGTTGATCCGGAGAAAACCCAAGCAGTCCTCAACCTTCCTCAACCGAGAAACATTAAAGACGTACAAGCCTTGAATGGGAGACTCACTGCCTTAAGCAGATTTTGCTCCAAACTCCAGGAAAAGTCTATTCCATTTTTTAATACCCTCCGCAAAAATAAAAATTCCAGTGGGATACGGAGTGTATGGATGCCTTTGAGCAAATCAAGAAAATGCTTCAAGAACTTCCCAAACTCGGCGTTCCGACACCAGGCCAGGATCTATTCTTATACCTATCGGTCTCAGAGTGGGCAGTAGCGGCGGCGGTATTAATCATGGAAGAGGAAAAGAAAGAAATCCCAGTCTATTTTACTGGAAAGATCTTAACTGCAGCGGAGACAAGATATTCCAATATTGAGAAGGTTTTGTTCGCCCTTGTGATTGCATCCAGGAAACTGAGACCGTATTTCCAGTCGCACCGAATCACCGTCCGAACCAATTGGCCCTTAAAGCAAATCGCCAATAACCCAAACGCCTCCGGAAGAATGATTACTTGGACGGTGGAGCTGACTCAATTTGAAATTCATTATGTTCCCCGGACAGCAATAAGAGCCCAAGCCCTGGTTGATTTTATTACCGAGGCAAGTTTTTTCCGTCAAGAAGAGCGAGAAGTCCCGTATAAGATGTGGGTGGATGGAGCTAGGTGTAAAACTGGTGCGGGGGGGGGAATCGTGATCCAGACTCCTGATGGAAGGAAAATGAATCATTCAATAAGGTTGGAATTCGAAATAACGAACAATGAAGCGGAATATGAGGCATTAGTGCACGGGCTGGAAATAGCCTGTGCCCTGGGGGTGACGGAGCTGGAAGTGCAATCTGATTCCTTGCTTGTAGCAAGGCAAAGTGAGAATATCTTTGAAACAAAGGAGGAAAAACTAAAACTTTACTTGATAAAGGTACAGGATCTAAGGGCAAGATTTACGAAGTGCAATCTCCGACACGTATCCAGAGACCAAAACTCAGAGGCCGATGTACTGGCTAAATTGGCAAGTATAGCGGAGGGAATACCGGAAGAAGTTCAGCTACAACTAAGGAAGCTCCCAAGTATAGAAGAAACGGAGACAATGGTAGTTGAAATGACTAATTTGGGCGAATCATGGATGACTCCCATTGTCCGGTATATCCAAGAGGGGACACTACCAGGGGACGAAAAAGAGGCCAAAACGATAAAAAGAAGGGCAGCAGCGTCGTTCTTTTTCGAAAACGGTCCAACTCTATAAGCGATCTTTCGGTAGACCATCATTGAAGTGTTTGACGGAAAGTCAAGGGCTAGAGCTTGTCACCGAAGTCCATAATGGAGTATGCGGCAACCACCAAGGAGGAAGGCAGCAGTAATGCATAAAATACTAAGGATGGGCTACTTCTGGCCGGCGATCCAGAAGATGTGCGGAGACTATGTCAAAAAATGCATGCAATGCCAGTTACATGGTCCAAGGGTTGGAAACCCACCTGCGGAAATGAAATCTATTACCTCTCCGATCCCCTTTGCGAAGTGGGGATTAGATATTGTCGGACCATTTCCAGAAGCTTCCCCCGGAAGGTATAAGTACTTGTATGTGGCGGTAGATTACTTCACCAAGTGGGTAGAAGCTCTTCCGGTGGTAAACATAACTGCGCGAAAAACAGAGGAGTTTGTTTGGAAGAACGTCGTATGTCGGTTTGGTATACCGAGGGTAATCATAACGGACAACGGTGCGCAGTTCAATTGCAAGAGCTTTAGAGATTTCTGCGAAGAGTGGAAGATTGGCCTGAGATTTGCCTCTGTAGCTCATCCACAAGCAAATGGCCAGGTAGAAAATACGAATGGGCAAATCGTGAAAGCTCTAAGAAGAAAGTTGGAAGGAAAAAGAGGAAGGTGGGCGGAGGTTCTACCACAGGTTCTATGGTCTAATAGGACGACTGTCAAGGGACCAACCGGAGAAACCCCTTACAGATTGACATATGGTCTGGAAGCGGTAGTACCTGCGGAAATCATGATACCATCAAAAAGAGTTGAGGGGTACAAGGAAGAAGAAAACGATGAGGGCATCCGAGATGAGTTGGACGTCTTGGATGAAAGGCGGATGATCGCTGACTTAAGAAATCAAAGAGACAAATTGAGAATCGAACGACATTTCAATAAAAAGGTAAGGGAACGGTCCTTCTCCGCAGGTGACTTGGTGCTCCGAGAAGTGAAACAACCGGCAAAGCTGCAACCGCAGTGGGAGGGCCCATATGTTGTTCAGGCTAAAACTGACCGAGCATCTTATAGGCTCCGAAATGTGGACGGAGACGATCTGCCACATTCCTGGCATGCGGAGTGTCTCAAGAAATTCTATGTTTAATATCTTCTTTCAACTGCAGGTTAAAGAGTCGCTTGGTAAAAAACGCGCAAAGAGTGGCAATAAAGCATTTTGCTTCATGATCTCAGTTATCTTGTTTTCAAAGCATGTTATCCGCCGATGATAATATATAAAGTTTCCAAACAAAACAAAAAGCATCGCAATCTCTCTCCGTCACAAAACAAGAAAAAAAGGGTTTTTTCAAAAAAGAAAGACAAAGAATGTATCCGACGATCTCACCATTGGCCATGGTAGAGTGATTTGTATCCGACGATCTACCATCAACGATGGTAGTGTAATTCATTCGACGATCTCACTGTCAGCGTCCTGGCAGTAGAGTGTTAATCCGACGATCTCACCGGCTCAAAGTCGGTAGAGTGTTAAATCGACGATCTCACCATGTGTACAGTGGTAGAGTGTGAAAGTGAAAAGTGAAAAACTAAAAGGTTACTGAAACAAGAGACCCTCTACAAAAATGAAAGGCAACTTAAAAAATTCTACATTAATGAAAGTCTCCAACTTTCGGGAGACCGGTCGCTCCGGTCATACCCGAAAGGTCTGGTTGGTATGATAAAAGGAAAAATTAATTACAAATATAAGAATACTCCGCGGCAAATAGTTATAACAAAGCTTTAAAGCAAAAAGGAAAAAGTTTATGTTGCAGGCTCTGAAGGGTCTTCCGCAAGCTTTTCGGACTCATGTGTTCGCTTCTGGAGGGTCGAGGTGCTTCCTTCGGAGTCTTCCTTCTCGCCTACCGGAGAAAGGGCGGCGTCACTCCGAGCCCGCGCGGCAACCGATCCCATAAAGGATGGGGCAAAACATGTATTCCCCGCAGGGCGTGAAAACCTTGCTAATTCCGCATGATATCCGGTAGCACGGGCAAGCGCTTCAAACTCCAGGCTTTCATAAAGAGCTTCATCAACAGATTGCTGTCTCTCAGAGAAGAACTCCGACACGATCCGTTGGCTCTCTCCAGCAAACTTGCGACATTGAGAAGAGAGCGCCTCTTTAAGGCCTGAAACAGAGCGGTCCTCCGCTTGAAGTTCCGATCGTGTCTCCTTGAGGGCCCCCTTCAGCTTTGCAACCTGGTTCTCGTAGGAATGAGTAAGGCTCCGGTATCGATCTCTCGACTCCGACTCCGAAGTAATTAGCGACGCTTTAAGTACAGACACCTTTTTAAGCCAAAAGTCGGAGCCTCGAGCAGCCTCCGACGAAGGACTTGGATTTTCTGCGAAAAAATACAAGGGTGTTAGCAAGAAAAAAAAAACAAAGAAAACAAGAGGCTTTCGAAGATATAAAAGTTACCGGAAGCCTTTTTCTTCTGAGCCTCCACCTCCGCCTCAAGCTCTTCAATCCGAAGAGCGGCTTCCGCAAGCTTCTGCCTCTCCGATTCAAGACTAGCTTGCGCCTCCGCCAGGTTCTTCCTCTCCGATTCAAGATCGGCTTGGAGACCATTTTGTTTGGCCTCAGCTGCTTCCAGAAGCTGGTTCTTTCTTTCCAGCTCAGATTCAAAAGAAGATCGAAGATCCTCGGTGGACTTCTGGATCTCTTCAGCGACCCTCCGAAGGTCTTCAGCTTCCTCTTCCAGCACTCGCTTCTGATCTTCAAAAGAAGCCTGCAGCTTATTAACAGTATCCTCCTGATCGACGGAGGCAAGTTCTTGAATCTCCTCCCGGAGAGCGGTCTTTTCAGCTTCAAATCGAGCCTCTGCTCGCGCCAAAGCCTCTTGAGTCTTAGCCTTCTCTTCATCCGCAACCTTCTTATATCTCTCCGCACGGGCCCCATGGTAACGGAGAGCTTCGGAGGAGTATTGAGATTGGGTCTCCACGCATTGGGCCATCGCCATGGCCTAAAAAGACAAGAGTATCAGAATAAAGCTGAAGGTTTTACAAGGGATATGCAAAGGAAACAAACCTGAGTTAAAGCGCTCCAGAGGCGATCAAAAGCCACGTTCTCCGGAAGAGAATGGCGGACAATGGCGTCAGAACTACCCTCCCCAACCCGAAGTCTTTGCTTTAAGGGAGTCGGATGGGAGCCTGGGGCGAAAATGCCATTTTCATTGTTAGCCGCCTCCGCAGCAGTAGACCAAAAGGTCTTGTACCTCATTCCCGGACGAAGGGAATGCGAGGAACCGGATTTCCTCGGTGATAACCCCAGTCCAATTTCGGAGAAGGACCGTAGACCGACGGATCGGCCCGCGGTGGAGGAGAAGATCTGTCCTCCGCATGCTTGCTCCTGGCTCTGGACGGAGGAGCCCCCAGAGAAGGGCCGTCGGATGAATCCGAGGAAGACTTTTCCTCCGCACCAACCTCGGCAATACCCTTGCCTTTACCGGACGGAGCTTCGCGAGTCTTTTTTGCCTTTGGGGCTCCACCTTCTCTTATTGTAACACCGCGCACGGGTCGGCGCTCCCTTTCGGGCTCAGGATCTGCGGAGGGCGGAGCAGGAGCTGAAAAAAAAAAACAAAGTCATAAGTAATCAAACGGAAAACAAGAAATAAGCGAAGGGAAGGACAAAAGAGGTTGTGGAAAGGTATACCGGTGGAAAAAATGGAATCGGTATTTTGAGTTAAAGCTTCGTCTACGCAAAAAAAACCCATGCAGGTCAGGAAAGAGGGACGATATGGGAGTTAAATCCACATCTTTCTTAACTCTGCCCGGACTACAAGAAGGAGTAGATACGGAAGTACCTGTTTCCGAAGGAACAGTAGCAGGGGGGTCGGTTGAACCCATTTCGGTAACATGCTTTTCCTTTCGTACTAATTTAATTTTACGCTGATCAACTTTTTTGGGCCCCTCGGGGGCTTTCCTCTTAGTGCCAGCAGTCTTGCTACCAGTGGGACTCCTACCAGAAGGAGCAGGTGGGGCTCCTTTTTTCTCTTCGGTAGCTCTGTAATCAACAAGCTCCCAGTTGTAGCGGAGGGAAAATTTCCCCCCCATTTGAGCAAAAGCTTGTGGTAAAAAAGAAGTAAGAAAACTAGCCGGAAACTAGTAAAGGAAAGAGAAACACAAGGAGAATACGTACGATCGATCTTCGCCCGAGTTTTGTTCAACTTCTCTTCGGAGAGAAAGAAGGTGATGGGGTGGAGCGCAGAAGAAGTCAACTTCTTGAGTATATCCCCAACCGGAGATGGTTTGCGGAAGGGGTAGCGGAGCGGCAAGTTGCCCCTTAGCTACGTCTCCGATGTGGGAGACTCCGATAAAAGTACCCCTCGGAGGGGTAGAAAACAAACCAATTGGAGGACCAGCCACTCTCCGGGCTCACGCGTTTAAAAAAGGAGTACCCGGAAACAGCCAAGACAGAGATGTCCTCCTCCGTGGCAGTAGTGTTCACCCTGGTGGTGAAGAAGTTAACAAACTCCCGCGCATCAGGAGTAATATCGTTCTCTGCGCAAACAGAGAGGAAGGCGTGCAAGCAACCCAGAGCATTAGGGTTCAGGTGGGCAAGAGTGCACTGCCGACGGGAGAGGAAACCCAGGACAAAGGGGTGCGGGGGAAAGCGCAGACCGCGGTGAAGGTGCTCCCGATACACCACAAACCATCTCCAAAGTAGTTGAAAGGGTGCGCCGTCGGCTCCGGCACACGAATCTTCGACCCCAGTGGGACTTGTATGCCTTTCATGAGCTTCTTTAAGTCTGTCACGGTGAGGCTGGAGCCGGTTCCCTGGCGAGGGTAGTCCCCACAGATATCTTCAGAAGGAACGGCAGGATCTTCGACGACGCACTTTTCCCCGTCGGTGAAAAGTGTCGACCCCGCCGGTGCTGGGACAGAGGAGCTTGGGTTTGACAGAGCCATTACAAGCAAGAGAGGTTGACAGAATATGGACGATCGAGTAGAGGGGAAAAGTGCGAAGGGAAAAGGAGCGCAAAAACGAGAGTCAGGAAGTTAAAGGGCAGGGAAGACGAAGGAGGACGGTTGCTGTGTAGAGAAAACGCAAGAGGATAAAAACGCGAAGCAAGGAGCGAGACAGGGAAGTTCAAAAGTTTGAGAGGATCAAAGCAGAGAAGTTCGAAAGTTTGAAAGAATAAGAAAAAGGGGAGAGGGAAGAGAATGAGTTTAAATAGACGGAAATTGGGCGCGCTCTACCCAAAGTAATCATGGCCTACTCCTGCAAATGTGTCAGGAAAATAGTTACAGAAGACGAGGAGGCGGCGGTTGCAGCAAGGCACGTTGCTAGGCCTCCGCAAAGTCTCAAACGGTAGGAATCTACAAAAGCAAAAGCACAACTCCGAAGACCCCTTCCCTTTTTTCCGAAAAGAAAAGAGGTCTTGTGGGACTAGGGGGAACGGAGCGGAGCGGGCCACCAAAATTTAAAAACAAAGAAAGAGCAACAACGAAAAGATCTTTCCTTGCAGAACAAGAAAAGATCTTGTGGGACTGATGAAGTGGAGTTCCACCGCACGGAGTAATCAAATGGCTGAGCAAAGAATATATGCTGCCTGCGGAGACAACAGATGGATCTCTCTCTGACCAAACCCCCTTCCGACTCCAACGAACGGACTCTTACGACAAGGAAGCTATACCACAGACAGACTGCGGAGGAGTAGTCGCCTCCAACGCAAAGCAAAGATCCTCTCCGAAGAGCTAAAAGTCATTCGCCTCCGAAGCAAAGCAAAATCCCCTCCGAAGGGTTGGGAGTAATTATTCAAAAAGAAGGGTGAAGTTACACAAAAAGCCTTGTATAACTAAGAATACTCTAGAATAATGTAGGCTACAGAAACGGTTATACACTGTAGAAGAGCCTATAAATAAGAACCATAAGTTATGTAACAAGGTACGCTTTCATCAATACAATACTTGGAGATCTCTTTGCAATCTGAGTCTGAGTGCGAGTTCGATACGATCTCAGCCGATCATGGCCTAGACCTAAGACGGTTACCGGACATCGAGCTTTCTTGGTTTAGCCGGTTATTACCGGGGGGAGGTTTGTAAAAGGACTTATCGAAAGTCGCTAAGCCCATGACGCATTGATGAAGAAAGAGGCAACCTTGTATGGGACAGAGGAGTGCGAGGATCTTCCAGAAATTAAAAGACTCATTGACCTCAGCGCCAATTCTCACACTTCCAGATGGGCACGATGGATTTGAGGTCGTAATTGTGATTGCATAGGCAAGGGTATGGGAGCGTACTCAGCAGCATGGCAAGGGTAGTAAAGCTATGCTCTCGCCAGATGAAAAAGCATGAGGAGAAGTTCGAGAATTACCCGACACATTATCTATAGTTAGGAGCCATTTCTTTCGCCTTGAAGATATGGCGACATTATCTTGGGGTAAGCATCACCATACTCCGACCACAAAAGTTTACAGTACGTATTCACCCAGAAAGAATTGAACCGAGGCAGAGGAGGTGGATGGAGTTCCTCTCGGATTACGACATTTCAACCTCCAGTATAAAGAAGGGAAGGCAAACGTAGTAGCCGACGCCCTGAGCCGTCGAGCACACTCGCTCCATTCGCTCTCGCTTCTTCTAGCTTGGTTGACGAGGTGCGAGACGCTCAGTTGAGCGACCCTTACTTCACAGAGATCAGACAGAAAATTACAGATGGTACCTTCGAGCGCCGAAAGTACGACTTCAAGCTGCATGAAGATGGTCTGATCCGTTTGAATGGCAGATTATGCGTTCCCCGAAGCAATGCTGAGCTAAGGGATCGCATCTGCTGCGTGAGTCACATTGTTCGACATTGCATGTCCATCGGGAGCCTCTAAAATGTACAAAGACATGAAGAGGTACTTCTGGTGGTCAGGAATGAAGTAAGACGTGACTGAGTATGTTCTGAGGTGTCTCACATGCCAGAAGGTGAAGTTTGAGCACCGAAGACCGGGGAGGAATGGTGCAATCCATGCCCATTCCGGAGTGGAAATTCCACGACATCTCCATGGATTTTGTTGTTGGACTCCCACCTGCTAGGGGAGGACTCAACATGATCTGGGTAATAGTCGATCGCCTCACCAAGGTTGCCCGATTCATACCGATGAAGGACACCTGGAAAGTGGCGAAGCTCGCAGAGCTATTCGACAAGGAGATCATCCGACACCACGGAGTCCCTAAAACCATTGTATCTGACCCGACACCAGATTTCTTTCGAGATACTGGAGAGCGACACGGGAAGCGCTTGGTACTGAGTTGAAGCTTAGCACCACCTTCCATCCACAGACCGACGGTCAAACAGAAAGGACCATCAAACACTAGAGGATATGCTAAGGGCATGTGCCTTAGACTTCCAGGGGAGCTGGATTGAGAAGCTTCATCTTATCGAGTTTTGTATAACAACAGCTACCATGCTTCGATTAAGATGTCGCCATTCCAAGCTTTGTATGGTAGACCTTGCCGTACCCCGTTGTGTTGGGATGAGTCAAGCGAAGCGGTCATCGTAGGACCGGAGTATTTGGAACAAGTACAAGCTGAGGTACAACAAATCCGAGGCAATATGAAGGCAGCCCAAGATGGACAGACAGAAAATCCTATGCGGATGTGCGACGACGCGACCTTGAGTTCGCCGTGGGCGACCAAGTGTTCCTGCGTGTCTCACCTATGAAGGGTGTCTTTCGATTTGGCCAGAAGGGCAAACTGAGCCCGAAATTCGTTGGCCCGTATGCCATTACCGAGAGGATTGGAGCCGTAGCTTATAGGCTAGCATTGCCTGAAGAATTGGGGCGTGTTCATGATGTCTTTCATGTATCACAACTCAAGAAATACATAGCCGATCCCTCTCATGTATTAGAACCCGAACATCTATCCCTAGAGCCGACGATGAGATATGTCGAGACTCCACTACGAATCCTTGATACCAAGACAAGAGACACTCGCCATAAATCCGTACGAATGGTGAAGGTCTTGTGGTCTAACCACGATGTCGAGGAAGCAACTTGGGAATTAGAGGACGCCATGAAGGCGAAGTACCCGAATTTATTTGTAGACTAGATGTCTAGTATCCGTATAGCACGGAGGGTACGGGGCGTACCCCTTTTTAAGGGGGGTAGAGCCTTTTTGCTTTTGCATTGCTTCGGGCTAGCATTGCGTAGTATGTATGTATTGTAATCGTATTTTGTTGGCACATGTAGTACTAATTGTATGTATTGGCACAAAGTAGTGCTAGTAGTATTTGGTATGTAGTACGATGTGTATGGTATGTATGTAATGAGTAATCCATGGGTGTCGTACTGTATATGACACGAATGAGATTGTGAAGTATTTCGAATGTATTGTGGAATGTATGAATTGGATGGAGCATTGTGTATGGTATTTGAATGAAGTATTGCGTATGGTATTTGAACTAAGTATGTGGCATGGTATTTGAATTGTGTATGCTGGTAGTGTAAGAATTGCGAACACCTTGTACGGTGGTAGTAGAATGTATTGTGGCAATTGGCTTGCCAAATGAGTAGAAATGGTAAACCGTAACCTCGAGCAACTTTGAGGGCAAAGTTTCTTAAGGGGGGTAGATTGAAATACCCCGTAATTAAAAACAGTGATTAATTAGGCTAATTATATTTTTAAAGGCTTAATTACACTAAAATAAATATGAGGGAACAAATCCCGAAGAAAACGGACCTTTAAAATGGGTTAAAAGCATAAACGAACCTTAAAGCGCGTTTTTCGAGGAAACCGGGAAAACGTGACTTTAAGCGGGTCAAATAGGCTCGTAACAATTTTGGTAAACTAAATAGTCACTAATAAATATTAGTGAAGCTTTGGAACCAATAAAATTAATTAAACGAGAAAATCCCGGAAAAACGGGTACCGGTTAGTGAAAACTGTAACAACCGGGAAGTTGTGGGGGAGAATGCAAATTAAACAAACTTAGTGTGTCCACTGTTGCAAATAAAAAGCAAAAATCTGTAGAGGGGCATGTGTGTAGCCGATTTCCCTCTCACTCCCTCTCTCTTATTATTCCTAATTCACTAAATGACAAAAGGAATAAGTAAAAAGAAAACAAAATTCTCTCACCTTACCACCCATCCCCCTCTCTCTCGATTTCTCTCACCTCCCTATTCTCTCTTCTTCCTCCTTGCACGATGACAATGGCGATTTGGACAAACCAAACCAGCCCTCTCCTTCTCTCTCAATTTTGAAGGCTCAAACCTTGTCCAAAAATCATAAAAACCATACCACTAGAATCCCCTTGCAAAGGAGAACATTCTCCTCCTTTCAAAAATCGAAAAGCTCAATTTTCATTTCGGTGGGTGTTCCCCATTTGAAGATTCAAGTCCACCATTAGAAGCACCTTCACCTCCTCTTCATCTTGAGGTAAAAAGAAGTTCGAAAATCCATCGTTTCTAGCTCTCATTAACATTATAAGAATTTCCATGTTTTGAACTCTTGGCTCTTTGTTGCTTCAGCCAATTTTGGCTCCTTCTTGGGCTAGAAATCTTGTTCTTTCACTAGTCAAGAACTTCATCTACTCATTGGAAGGTAACACTCTTTTCTAAACCCTAAAACTTAAACTCTAGGGTTAGTGTAAAGTGGATGCTAAATTGGTATGTGTATTGGTATGTGCTGTAGCACTTGTGTGGTGTGAATCTCATTGGGACCGAGAACAAAGGAGAAGAAAGGAAGAGGAAGGAAAAGAAAGAAAGAAAAAACTAACAAGTCAAGGTAATGCCCTTACCTTGGGTTAGTTTGTGTATGTGGTATTGTAACAGTTTTTGAGTAAGTAAAATGATTAATGGATTGAGTAATGAGTAGTGGTAATGTAGTAATGTATTGGAGAAAAGAATGTAACAGTTTTTGAAGTTTTAAATGATGTTTAAAACTTGGGAAACCTTGGGTAGGGAATGTGTATGTGTGCAGGATTTTATGGATGTTGTAGTAGTATTGAAATGTGTATAATGAGTATTGTGTAACAGGTTGTGAGAACATGAATTGTGAACTGAAATAGTGTGTGAGCAAAGTAAGAATTATAGGGGAGACTATGTCAAATTTTGTGTAGAAATGAGAGGACTTAGCTTGTGTAAAAAGAGGAAGTAGTTAGAGAGTTTTAATGGAGTGCTTTAGCAGTTGTAACAGATTTGGAAATGAGGTTGTAAATGAAAGGAAACTAGAGTGTAAGGTAATGCATTTTGGATGCTAGGAGTAGCATTAGTTGAAGGAGTATTGAAGTGTAAGAGTTAAGGTAAAAATCTGTAGCATAGAAGGAAGAAACAAAATCTGTAGCATAAGTGTGAGGAAACTAGTATAAGTGTTGAAAATGTAATGAGGAAAATGTGTAAGTAAATGCAAGGATTGAGTAGTAAGTTTGGTGGATGAATTAAGGTGATTTAGAGTGTCTAAATAGTACTAAAACATGTTAGGATCCAAGTAGGAAGAGTGGGGAGACAATGGGTGAAATTGGGGAAAGAAAAATAAATCGGTAGCAATGTTCTGGAACCGTCCGACCCAGCGTCTGGATCGGACGTGGGTCGGACATGGCTTAAATAACGAGAATCAAACTTTCTGGAACCGTCCGACCCAGAGCCGTGAGTCGGACGTGGTGGGGACGGGCCTTGATAATCGACAGGAAATCTTTCTGGAATGGTCCAACCCAGGGCCGTGAGTCGGACGTGGGTCGGACGGGCGAACATTTTCTCCATCGAAGTTTCTGACTTCGTCCGACCCAGAGGTTGGGTCGGACGTGGGTCGGACATGACCTGGATGACAAAATCGAAACTTTCTGGAATGGTCCGACCTAGAGGGTATGGGTCGGACGGAATAGTGCTGGATCAGACGGGAGTAATTTCAGAGGACGAAAACCTACTGGAATGGTCCGACCCAGGGGTGGGTCGGACGGTGGGTCGGACGGCCCAAACACTAAAAAAAAAAAATGTTTTAATTATATGACTATAGTAATCATATATACATATATCTATGCCTATATACCTATATGCATATATATGTAGTAATACACCATTGATGAAGTAATAATGGTAAGGAAGTAGGTAAGCTTGTAAGAAAACAAGTTTATGAGGTAGTAAAGAAAAGAATGATTTCATAACCAATGATGAATGTAAAGAAGTAGTAAGTATACATTGAAAGTATCAATGAGGGAGTAAATTAGATCAATAATAGATCATTGATCATACTACTTCATGTATGTATAGGAATCAAATAGTTAATCTCCAAAGGAACCGGTAAACTTCGAACGTATCGATGGTGAACGGTATGATTTCCTCATGCCCTGTATCCTAACTTGGTTACCCCGATTTGTGTGCTTATGTGATCACCAACAAGACAAATGCATGAATCGGATTTATATTGCACTTATATGTGTTTGAACTATATTGTTCTTGTTTATGCTCTTGAACATTTAGTTTGTATAATTCATGAAATGAATGAATGGAAATGGAGTGTATGTGTAAGTATGAGTACTTGTGTATGTATGTATGTATGGAAGTAAGTAAGGACTTCTACTAATTCCTAACAACCTAACTCCTAACATGAGTAATGAGTAAAATGGAATGAGTAGAAGCCCGATATAGTTTCGGCCACGCGTGAGGATAAGGAACCACAAGAGGTTGGAACCGAATCCTGGCTATGATTTTCCTTGGACCAATTCCCTTTGTATGGGTAGCATCCTGGATTAGTGGGCCACCCTAAAGCCCGGTGGTGGGAAGTAGTATTCCCTGCCCGGAGGTCATACCGACTTAACTGGAAGTAAAGTATGTAAGAAGTATTGTATTGTATTGGTCTTGACTATTGTAAGTCATTGACCCGGAGTAAAAGTATTGAACACCCGATTAACCCGGGCGTGTAATAAGGCTAACAAGACCTTGTATGTATTGGAGAATTGTATCTCCGTGGTGCGGTGAGTATGGTAAGAGTGGATGAATGACTTGTATTGTATTCCTTGTATGTATTGTATGTATGTATGCTTGGTAAAATGAATGTATGTTGTATTGTATTGTATAAAGCATGTATGTATGTATGAATGAAACGAACCGCATGTACTCGACCAAATAGTTGGCATACCCTCGCTAGTACGCGGGGTATGCGGTTATCATATGCAGCGTAAGCTGACCCCCTAGGGGGAATGTTTTACTCCACAGGTACCCGCGAGGCGTGAAGGTAGAGTAAGGGCAGCATGTAATTCTTTTTGGAGTAGTTAGTAGGAATTGGAATAGTGTACCGAGTTGTACACGGCTAGAGCTTTTTGGGTAGCCGGTGTACCATGTGGTACACCTTTTTGGTATATTGAATTCTTGATTGGATAGGAAGGAGTGGTTGTATAAACTCATCATTTCGGGAAGTAGGCATGGAATGTAATTTGTATACTTTAGACACTCGGTAATCAAATGTAATTAAGTAATTGGTATTGTAAAGTAAGTAGTATGTATGTATTCATTCTAATCGTCAGACCGATACGGTAAGTAGTAGTAGCCTTGTTAACCTTGGATGGTTAACGGCATTGTATCACCCGCCGAGGGAGTAGGTAAGTATTCCGCTGCGAGTAAGGTAATTATGGGAAGGATCAGAGGAGGAATGGAAGGATTAGCGGTTGGGGTGTTACAGGAAAGGCCTAACGTCCGACCATTACGTTAACAAACATACCAGTCAGCAGGAAGCTGGACTTGGTCAAGATCTCAGACATGGCAACGCCATGAAGATTTTCTTTTTAACTCAAGATTTTATTCCAAACCCATAACTTTTCTTTCAACCCACAAACCTTTCTTTTAAAACCTCATATTTTTTTAAAAAAAAACCAAACCAGAAGAATCACGGTGAGTATCATTGAGTGATACAAGAGGAGTTGACAATAGAATACTTCACCTAGGCGTGTGACGAGCACTACGAGTGTACCCAAATACGGGATGTGGGACGATCGCACTCCGAAGGGGCTTGTGGGCGCAACAGACCACTTGTGAGTTAGTCGGGTAAGTGGTAACGTACCAATAAGGTACCCCACATATGTATACATGTAGTGTACGAAACACGGGAAGTAGTCAGCTCCGTTCTACGAACCATAAGTGAATACAAACCCGAACAGTTGGATACCTCGAACAATTGAAGGAACTCAGACGAGCTTACAAGCTAAAGGAGTCAAGAACTCACTCCAGGAGTATGATTAAGAGTTAAAAAGTGCGAGAAGAACTAGTAATTGATCAAAGACATTGGATATGTCTCAAGAATATCGAAGCAAAAGCATATTAGCTGGAATGAAAACCCAGTCTAAACACAGTAAGGCAATGCCTAACATGAACACACCAATGTCCAAATGGACAAAGTGAAATACCTAGAGTGATCATCTAAGGTACCGGACGATACCGTTCATCACCGAAGGAAATCCCAAACCGGTTTAAAACATAAGGAAAACCACCAGTGGTCTACCCTAAGAATGGGAGACGTTATAACCCTAAATGGGACAAACTGAAATCTGAACCGCAACGCGGAGTAAACTGAACTCACTCGAATGCTAGCCGGATGTAACGGCATAATCAACAATACCCAGGAGCAATCCATAAAAGGTATCAAGTCAACATAGTTGAATGAAGTGTCGTAATAAGAGCAGCAAAACCATACTGAACACTCGGTTAGAACACCGAAGGGATCCCACCTACCAGGGGATACCCTAAATCAAATAAATGGTACCCATCAATACCAAGACACCTGAAGGGCATCCAGCAGACGGAAGCATGATGCGATGATCCCATCATGGAGCCCATTAAATACCTCCAAGCCATTTGATGGCATACAGAGTAATGCAAATATACGTGAACCGCCTAAGATGAGCAAAGATCTAGGCAACATGGCTAGTAAGCTAGGAACCCATTACAATACAAACTCAACGGTTGCAAAACCATAGTGAACCATATGGAGAGTTGCCAAGAACGGCACCGGTAAATAGTTTAATAACTAACGAGCAAAGATACCCCTCGTTAATGTGAGACCGCAAGAGTGGTGAACACATAGATTCCAAGAAGGGAATACCACCAGTGAATCTGATAATACATCTTTTTTAGAACTACTAATGTAGTGAAGCTTGAGTATACAATTATCGCCAAGCAATGTGAAATAGGCTTTGATGACAACTATTGGAAACCGAGGAGTAATCGGTTAAGAAGAAATACGTGAAGAAGGAACCTGAAGTGTAAAAATCAATAGCGCTCAAGGAGCTTAGAGATATAAAAGAATGTCGTATGCTATAATCAGCCAAGTAAACGGCAAACCATTGTATATTGGTAGAAAAACATGAGCAGAAGCTAATGAAATAGTGGATGCCATGGAAACCAAGTCGTAAATAAATACGAACATGGTGCACATCAAGCGACCAATACATATGATTAAGTCACACAATGAGATGGAGTTGAGGAATAAGATGGTAGACAGACCAAGTGATGAAGCACCACACAAGGAAGTAATGTTCATTCCTATTGCAATCTCATAAGAGATTTACTGCCAAGTGTTTACGCCTCTGCACTCTGTAGGACTGAGTGTTTTGGTATTGCACTTATGCAGTAATGATCGAGTGGGATAGCTATGAAATTGGGAAAATGACAATTATGGTTAAAGGTAGAAGGAAACGTACGAAGTCATACGGACCAAAGCTTGGGAAAATGCAGGGTCATAATTCAGAGGCCACTGGTAATAGAGGAGGAACTACAACTAAGTAGTGGGTTAACCTCAACCGACAACATGTCGGGGGAATCAAGTGAATAACCACAAAAATACACAATAGTATGTATATAGATTCCTAAAGAGCTGGATAGAAAATCCGAAGATCATTGAATTCACGTACGGTAGAAGAATAACACGCTTGATTGATAAACCTTATTCCCAAGATAAAAAGGATATAAAAAGGTGATGTATAACACATTAAGAATAACGAAAAGGGCGAATAGACCCTAGGTTATCAGGGTCGCGCAGCAGAAGCTAGTGGGCCCAAATTCTAAGGGTTAATATACCTAGTGAACGAATGGCTAATTATCAATGCCTAAAGCTTCAAAGGCTAGAACCGAACCCGGTTAAGAGTTAAATGAACTCCGATGAGAATTCTTGGTCCAGGGACTAACCAACAATGTGGTTAAGACCCTTTGACGAGAATACATTATATAATAGACCGCATGGAAGTTGAACTACTCCATGACAGCTGAATGCCTTCGACCTATGTCCAATGTTGACACATGGTAGATTACGTGGGCGTAATCCCTTTGTAAGGGGGGTAGGGCAAAAACCACGAAATGTATGTTTTACGTGGTAGTGCGTAAACTACAATGCGCATAGCACAAAAGAATTTGTTTGATGATTGGTACTTATGTTACATAAACATATATATACCATTCATAATGTAATTGAGGTTGATTGTGAGATTTGAAGTGGAAAGGAGTATTGATTATGAGAAATTTAAGGTGAACTGAGTAGAGAAACTCCATAGGGGATGGAGAACCCCGATTGGTAATAATTTGGGAAATGAGTATGTTTGAGGAGTTTGATGAGTATAAATCGGTATGAAACCGATGTTGAACCTAGGGGGAAGTGAGTCCCCTAGGTAATTTGAGTTGACTTGATATTTGTGAATAATTTGAGGATAGAGATTGATTTTACTTGTGAACTATTGGAGGATAGAAAGACTAATTGGAGTTATACATTTGAGTTCTTAAGTATAATAATTAATGAGATGGCTAGTAAGTTAATGGATGGGATGACTAGTAAGTAAGTAAATGAATTCTAGAAATTGGTAAATATATGGTTGTATTAGTATGATTAGAAAGATAAAAAGATAGAAAATGAAATTAATATTTGACTATTTGATGTGTGAATTTGGGGTGGGGAGGTGGAACTTGTTTTGCTAGCAATCAAGGGAAACCGAACACCAAATTAGGGTGGATGGATAGTTCAACACCAATGCCGATCACATTGGGGTTGAATGACTCTTGAAGTTCTGTACAAGTGGCCATAAGTAATCACACTAGTAATAGGTGAAACTAACATAAATTGGAACTTGGAGTTGCATGGAAGTTTTCAAAATGAATTTCCAAATGATCCCGAAAATGATTTTCTTCAAACTTGAGAATGAGGATTGGTTTCGAAACCACTCCCACAGGCGCTAGTGGATCTTTCATGGCTAGGCACGGGTATCCGGTTGAATCATGGAGGTGAAGCTAGTTGTGAGTCGGTGGAGGTGTTGAATAGTTTTGAAACCACTACAACGGACGAGCAAGGGTACTAAGTGACCTGTAGGACGCTTGTATTCCCCTCTCTCTTCTAAGGTAAAAAGTTTCAAACCCCATTGGTGAAGGAAATGGCATTTTTATGGAGCTTGGAGTCCCCTCTCTCTTCTAAGGTAAACAGTTTCAAAGAAAAATTCATTTTCTTCACCTTTCTCTCTTGACCAATTTTGCCTTTGTAACACCTTGCTTTCTTCTTGTTTTGGAGCCTTGTTTCAACCCTCCAATGGTGGAGTAATTCCCTCTTGACTCAAGGGTGAAAGCCCCTCTTAAAAGCTCTAAAAGGTAAACCCTAACTTTGTGTTTAACCCCTTTGATTGGATTGAAATTTCCTAAGGGTTTAAATGGTTAATCGAATCCATTTCTTGTTTCTTTGAATGTGGGATGGAGTTTGGCAACTCCATTCCCACTTGACCGAATTTGGGAAGAAGAGGAACAAGAGGAGAATCAAAAGAAGAAATTGTGAGCTTAAGGTAAGAAACTCACCTTAATGCCTACTTTAATTGCTATAGAATGGGAAGGGTAATTTAATGAATGAACCCAAATTTGTGAGGAAAATGTGTTTGAATGTGATAGGAGGAAGTTTGTGAAATTTTGTTTGAAATAAGGGCTTTGAAGCCAAGTGATTCCTAGTTGTTGTTATATTGTGGTTTAGTAAGACTTTGGAGCTATATTGTGATTTGGTGAATTTTTGGATTGATATTAAGTGCTGGTAGGACCCTTGTAAGGGTGTGGTTAGCTTAGGGTTGATTTTGTGTGAAAATTGGTGGTTTACAATCTGTTAACTTTATAGGGAGGTTATGGCAAAATTTGGTAAAAATAATGTGTTCTAGGTGTTGTAATGTAACACCCCTACTACGCACATAACTATACTTGGAATCGCAGCGGAAAATAAACAACTAAACGGTAACTAAACGATTGGTGCTACAATGCCGTCAACCACCCACGTGGCTAACAAGGCTGAATAAATACAATTGTACCGGTCTGATGATCAGACTCCCGAGCATAGAACTAATAACCATATATATACATCAACATAATACCGAGTGTTTACAAAATCCTTTCACCGTATACCGTCACTGTAACCACCATAAACAAGTATATAATACGCCACGGGAGCACAGGCGCAACCCGGGCAACATCCAAAAGTACTCCAAAAGTAAACTACTCTCTAGGATCTAGAGCCACTCTGCTTCTTCGATCCTCATCCTGCAGTAAAAGAAATATGGATCCCCCGAGGGGGTCAGCAACCCTTGGCTGGCATGGTTAACGCGCAGTCCATCGACTACCGGAATGCGCGCAACTATTTGTCATGATGACATGGTATTTATTTTAAAAAACACACAACACATACATATATAACATAACACGGGTACTTGTACACATCATAACACATTCACAAACATACAATTCCTTTTAGGAAGAGAACCCCACACAATTAGTCCCCATTGAGAGCTAGAGAATGTTTGCCACGCTCATACTAGCTCGTTACATAACTCGTTACCGTCCGGTTAGATTGGACAGTTAACTTAACACAAGGTGCCTCGGATATAGTGATCCAAGCACACCAAAATAACACATAGTATGCCCCTGTGGCCCGACGTGAGTCAGTAAAATAGCCTTGGTTAAGCTAAAGGGAAGGTTAGAAACCAAATTGGAAACTTAACCATAACATACAGAGAGAATCGAACCGGTTATGACATCGACTCCCATACCCACACGCGTGGCCGGAACAGACCGGACTCCTCACTTCCCCCGTTAGCCTTGTTAGTAGTTCATCATTGAACACAACAAACAATTCACAATAAAGGTCAGGTCTTGTTAGACACACACAAGGGAAGAGAGAGTCATACTCAACAACATAATATATTTAACAACTGTAAATCTTTACATGGTTTTAATCTTACAAGTCATAAACACACAGAAAAACAAACAACACACAAGCCGGTGTAAACCGGTAGGCAACAGACTGCAAGAAAACCATACCTTGGTCCTTGCCTCGACTGATTTCCACCTTGAGAGAATCCTAAACACATTAGTAATGTCGGTTATTATTATTAACTTCAAACTTACTAAGTTTAACATGATTGTATGACATGTTTAATGTCTATCTTACCCTAGGTTACCTTCATTATACACCCTAGGGTTAACTACATAAGTCACATTCTTTCTGTTTTTTTTTTACAAGTTTGGTCCGACCGGACTTGCCGACCGGACTTGTCCATGTCCGTCGATTCCAGAAGAGTTTCTCCCTTCGGAAATTCAGCCCCGACCGGACTGCCAAGTCCGGTCCATGTCCGGTCGATTCCAGTAACTCAATCCGTACACAATTACAAGCCGACCGACCTTGCAAGTTCGGGTCCCAAGGTCGGTCCATTCCAGAAGCCAATTTCGCAGGGTAAACAGGTCCCGACCGAAGCTTGCAAGTCCGGTCGCAAGTCCGGTCGGCCCCAAATCTTTGTTTCCTTTTTACATTCAACTCCAAACTTCACCCCATATAACCTAGTACTTCCTAACCTCATTTGGGTACTTAAAACACAACTTAAGACATCTTTAAACACTCATAAAACTCATTTTCTAATTCCTTAAGCCTTTACTTATTCCTTCACAAAATTCCTTCCTAACACTTACAATATTTTCTCTAGTTTTGCAAGTGGTGTTTCATACCTAAGATAACTACTATCCCAAAATGCTTTCTCCTTATTTAACATCATCTCCCAAGCATCATCTCTCACAACTAACTCTTATATCATCTTAACAATTCTTTTCCAAGTTTACACTTTCTCCTTATTACCAAAGTTTGCCTAAGTATTTACCTAAGTCCCTAAGTGCTTTGGTACTTACTAGAACCTCAAGATCATGTCTAAGTCCTTATTACACTCTAGAACACTTCCTAGTTCATCAAAATTCCTTTACAACATCTTGAACTCCTTATTCATTTCCTACATTTTCTAACTCACCAAATCTTATGTAACACTTAAAACTTCTTGCTTTTACCTAAATTTTGACATGGATTCCCCTAGAACATTACTAAGCCTAAACACTTGTTTCTCCATTAAACACACAAAAACATCTAGAACACTTTCTTACACAACTACACCAAATTCACACTACATCACAATATAGTGCATAACTTAAATTGCATGGCACTTAGGCCCTTAAAATGCATGGCTCTTAGGCCCTTAAAGTGCTTAAATCATAAACACTGAATTTCCACAATATATATGCCTTTAACCTGCGATTACATACAACAAGACATATGGTATTTACTAGTCTCCTTGAGAACATTTACTAGGTCATTACCATTTGCTCTTTAGGTAGTTTTAATAAGCATTTATGAGCTCATTTCTCCTAAGGCATTAAACAACATTAAGTTAGTAGATTTACCTCTTTTTCCAAAACACTTCCTTCTTGTTTCCTTACAAAACCGTATGGTATTTTGATTCCTTGTCAAGTTCTAGACAATATACAAACATTATAATGAGTATTCAAGCTATAGCTTCATCTCATTGTAAACCCTAATTTTACATTGTTTCAAAAACATTAATGTAGTTGTTTTACCTTGATCTTTGAAGAGAGTTTGGATATATAACAAGAGAGGACTCCACCTAGTCCATGAAGAGTTGAAATGAAGCTAGAACAAAGTCACACAAAGAGCTATATCAATGTGTATTTTCGGTCAAGGTAAGAACATGGAGGAAACATGATTTTTCTTTGAGATTCCTTACCTAGAAGCAAAGGAGATCAAAATATGTCAAAATACAAGCTCAAGCTCCTTCAATGGTGGAACACCTTGGCACCGAAATGGGGCTCTTGGAGTTTTGAGAAGATAGGAATGAAGAGCTTGATGAGAGGAAGAGATTGGTGGTGTTTGTTTTTGATTTGGACAAGTGAGCAAGATTTTACAAGTGGTCAAAGTAGAGTTTAATGGTGGTGGTGGTATTACCGTGAGAGAACAAGGAAGAAGGAAGAGAGAGGTGAGGTGGAAACCGTGTGAATGAAGGAAAGAAATGAGAGAATGAAGATAGAATTTGCTTTAAGGAGATATTTATGCTTATAAAGTAAAAAGTAAGTTATTAATTTCTTTACTTACTTATATTATCAACTAAAGAGTGGTGAGTCACACACTTAGAAAACCGGCCCCCTTTATTAGTGTGAGGGGGTGTTTTAGTCTTTGTTTGTCAATTTAATTACTTAATACAACATATGTTATAAACTAGCTTGTAAAAGTACTATTCACCTAAACAAGGCACTTAGAAGTGAAATTTTTGATTTCCCATTAATATAGCCACCCAAATGTGATACTATATAGTACACATATATATTTAAGAGTAATGATGGACATTTAGCCACTCAAAACTCATTTACAAGACAATTTTTCAAAAATGTGCTTTAAGACTTCTTAAAGCACATTTTGTGTTTTAACTTGTTTTCAAGCTTGGTTTTCTTTGGTAATTGGTTTAATATGTTCATTAGTATATAAATGAGGTCTTGGTAAGCTCATTAGGTCTTACCAAGTTTATCCCAAGCTTAGAGCACATTTTGGCTCTTATTGACTTTAAAGCACATTTGTGTTTCCTTTGTTTAAATTTGTTTACTAAGGTTTCTAAGACTCTTTTAGTCTTATTACACCCTACTTAGGTGTTTAAAACACATAACTAGGTTTGGGGTATTTCAATCTACCCCCCTTAAAAGAACTTTGTCCCCAAAGTTCATACTTCCACATAACTAAACATTAGAACATGAGGAACACATATCAAAACACTTCTATATCACATTAACAACATCTTACATCATATCGGACCCATGGTCCAAACAACAAAACATCATTCAGACTTAGCGGTCTGTAACATTAACAACATGACAATACAACAGTAACAACATGACAATACAACACAGACAATGTATTCAAATACATGTCATACATATGACCGAAACGGCTCTACCCCCCTTAAATAGGGGTACGCCCCGTACCCTATACATACAAATACTAAGAAGTAAACAACGACGGGTACTTCGCCTTCATCTTATCTTCCAGCTCCCAAGTGGCCTCCTCAACGTCCTGGTTAGACCAGAGAACCTTCACCAGTCTCACAGACTTATGGCGAGTGTCTCGAGTCTTAGTGTCCAGAATCCGTACCGGAGTCTCCACTGATCGCATGGTCGGCTCTAAAGTTAGCCTTTCAGGCTGAAGCACATGAGACGGATGAGACATATACTTCTTCAACTGGGACACATGAAATACATCATGTACCTTGCCCAGCTCGGCGGGTAAATCAAGTCTATAAGCTACCGGGCCGATCCGCTCCGTCACAACATAAGGCCCCACATATTTTGGGCTCAACTTGCCTTTCTGGCCAAAACGAAACACTCCCTTCATGGGGGATACTCTCAAAAATACCTGATCGCCCACGGCGAACTCCAGGTCACGTCGGCGCACATCTGCGTACGACTTCTGTCTATCCTGAGCTGCTTTCATATTAGCCCTGATCTGGCGAACTTCTGCCTGAACTTGCTCAAGATACTCTGGTCCTATAATGACCGTCTCACTCGACTCATCCCAGCATAATGGCGTGCGGCATGGTCTACCGTACAATGCCTGGAAGGGAGACATCTTGATCGATGCATGATAACTGTTGTTGTAGCTAAACTCGATCAGATGTAACTTATCAATCCAGCTGGTCTGAAAGTCAAGTGCACATGCACGTAGCATATCCTCAAGTGTCTGAATAGTGCGCTCACTCTGACCATCGGTCTGTGGGTGAAACGCCGTACTCAATTTCAGTTCAGTACCCATGGCCTCTGTGTAGACTTCCAATATCTGGATAAGAATCTGGTATCTCTGTCAGATACAATCGTCTTTGGTACACCATGATGTCTTACAATTTCTTTATCGAATAGTTCTGCCAATCTTGCCACTTTCCAGGTGTCCTTCATCGGAATGAATCGGGCCACCTTGGTCAGTCGGTCAACAACAACCCAAATCATATTCAGACCTCCCCTTGTAGGCGGAAGCCCTACCACGAAGTCCATAGATATGTCATGGAACTTCCACTCCGGCACTGGCATTGGCTGCACCATACCACCAGGCCGTCGGTGCTCAAACTTGACCTTCTGACAAGTGAGACACCTCAACACATAGTCATTCACATCCTTTTTCATTCCAGTCCACCAGAAATATCTTTTCATACCTTTATACATCTTTGAAGCTCCGGGGTGAATCGAAGTAGTAGAACAGTGGGATTCACTCAATATGCGCTCCTTCAGCTCAGCGCTACTCCTGGGTATACACAACGCCATTAAGCCTAATCAGGTCATCATCGTGGAGTCTGAAGTCGTACTTCTGACCCTCGAATGTGCCATCAATAAGCTTCTGTCTAATCTCCATCATGTACTGATCCGTCATCTGAGCACTCCGCACCTCTTCAACCAAGCCAGTATGAGAGACTAGCGAATGGAGAGAGTGTGCTCGGCGACTCAATGCGTCAGCTACCACATTTGCCTTACCCTCCTTGTACTGTAAATCGATGTCATAATCATTCAAAAATTCAACCCACCTTCTCTGCCTCATGTTCAACTCCTTCTGAGTGAACAAGTACTTTAAACTCTTGTGGTCAGAATAAATTGTCACACTTACCCCATACAAGTGATGTCGCCATATCTTCAGTGCGAAGACAATGGCCCCCAATTCTAAGTCGTGGGTAGGGTAGGGTAGTTCTCCTCATGCTTCTTCAGCTGTCGGGAGGCGTAAGCCACGACCTTCCCGTGTTGCATCAACACACAACCCATACCCCTGCCTGATGCGTCGCAATAGACCTCAAAACCATCTGGACCGTCTGGTAATGTCAGAACGGTGCAGATGTCAGAGCATCCTTGAGACTCGTGAAAGCCCTCTCACAGTCGACTGTCCACTCGAATGGTGCATCCTTTTTCATCAAGGAAGTCATCGGCTTCGAGACACTGGAGAAGTCCTTCACAAATCTCCTATAGTAACCTGCCAGACCGAGGAAGCTCCTGATGTCGGTAACTGTCTTCGGCCTAGGCCAGGTGCGCACTGCATCTATCTTTGCCGGATCAACAGCGATCCCGGCCTCAGAAATCACATGTCCAAGGAATGATACTTGGTTCAACCAAAATTCACACTTAGAAAATTTAGCATACAGCTGATTCTTTCTCAACGTCTGCAATACATCTCTCAGGTGGCTTTCATGCTCACCTCTCGATTTCGAATATACAAGTATGTCATCGATGAAGACTACCACTGATTTGTCCAACTGATCTTGGAACAAACGGTTCATTAAGTCCATGAACTTTGCTGGTGCATTTGACAAGCCAAACGGCATAACTGTGAACTCATAATGCCCATACCTAGTTCTGAAAGCTGTCTTTTCGATATCACTGTCACGGATGGCAATCTGGTGGTATCCGGAACGTAGGTCTATCTTGGAGAATACTGATGCTCCCTTAAGCTGATCAAATAGATCGTCGATGCGTGGTAAAGGGTAACGGTTTTTCACCGTAACAGCATTCAGCTCCCGATAATCAATACATAGGCGGAGGCTACCGTCCTTCTTCTTCACGAAGAGAACGGCGCTCCCCATGGTGAAACACTAGGGCGGATAAAGCCCTTGTCGAGTAGGTCTCTCAGCTGCTCCTTGAGCTCTGTCATTTCTGCTGGAGCCATACGGTAAGGTGCTTTCGCAATGGGTCCGGTGCCCGGAACTAGATCAATCTCAAACTCAACCTCTCGTGCTGGCGGCATGCCCGGCAGTTCCTTAGGAAATACATCAGGAAACTCCGACACTACCGGCACATCTGGGCTAAACTCAGGGTCTCTCTCTATGTCCTGGACATAGCAGAGGTATACATCACTCCCTCGTCGTAACTCGTGATACATAGCCATGGCGGTGATGATCTGAGTCGAAGGCTCTCTGGGCCTCTGGCGGTATGATATAGTAACCCCAGATGGACTCCTAAGAAGCAGTCGATGCTCGGCACATAGGATTCTGCCCTTGTACCGCTCCAACCAGTTCATCCCGACAATCACATCAAAACCCAATCCGTCGAACTCTATCAAGTCGATCGGAAACTCTCATCCCTGATTCGAACAATAGCATCTCGGTAGTAGCGGGTACATCTGATCCGCTCTTTCGACGGGAGAGTGACCACGAAGTCTGGCATCTCTTCACCGTCTAACCCCAGCCTCTTCGCAAATGATAGCGAAATGAATGTGTGTGAGGCTCCAGAGTCGAACAAGATCGATGCATCCACGCCATTCACTGGAAAGGTACCGGTGAGGATTGTGCCGCTCTTGCCGGCTTCTGCCTTATTGCAGACACTCAGTATACCTCCCGTTCCGAGTGCACAGCCTAATTCATTGGCAAACTAATAAGTATTGGGTAACAACACGGTTTATATGCTTCAACAACTCCACTTTATTCATTAACACACACTTTTTACAACATTCATTGGCTTATACTGTCGCCATGATTCACACTTACAACATCCTTAATACATACTGGTTTGTCACATAATTATACAAGGCTTAAAACTGTCTGAAGGTCAAATTCAAACGTCCGGGTTTCATGTGTGTGGCATTGATCACTGCCGACGGGTGCGGTATTCAGTTTGATCTTTCTGATGCCATGGTATAGCATCCTTGATTGCCCACCCATGATTAGTACATCTCCCGATTTAGCAATAGCTTCTTTGCGAGGTCAGCACGCTTCTGCTCGCCATACACAAACACTGCGGTATCACCAATGGACCAAGACACCACGGGTACTCCCTTACTTAGAGACTCGGGTGACTCGTCCTTGTCTTGGTGCATACCTAACCGTCCACCTTTCTGGTAGAAGTTTACAATGCATAGATCTGCTTTTACACTTGGAATTGATTCCGTTTCAACTTGTTGAGCAATTCCCACGGCGTGGTTAACGACCGCGTGGAACTCCTCTGGTATACTTGATACTGTTGCTCATCTTCAGCTCGCACTTCTTGATATGACTTGGTGTAAGGGTTCCAGTCCTTACCCATGCACATCATCTTCAATTGCATCCTTGCTCCGTTCGGGTATTCGGGTGTGTAGAACCCTCCTGGTTTGCTCCAAGTTCGTCGCATCGTCTGATGATATGGATTTGTGCCTCCGGTGTCAGGTATCCATTTAAGAGTATCATACCTGGCTGGATAATCTGACATTGCTCCAATGGAAAGTCGGTGATGTTGATGGTGGTTTCTTCAGGGTTTGGTGTGGGTGGGATTGGATAACATATTGAAAGTTCCTTTAAGTTTAGAGTACTCTAATTAGGTAAATCTCACACTATACTTCATTTATTTACTCACATGGTGTTTATTTAAACTCACTCACACACATGCATGAAATGCGGTATGCAGACACTTATTCATTCAACAGTTTAGGCGGTACCTGGTCTAGAAGAGGGCCCTGGCGCCTCAGACCGGTCCACCACATTCAGGGTGGCCTTGTTGGACCCCGACCCCTTCCTCTCTGGGACTCGTGTACCTCTGATCTGGGGGTGGCTGGTTCGCCGTCTTCTGGCCATCGGTGGTCGCAGTGGCCTTACCCTTCCATTGCCCCTTGGGCCTGTAGTTCCTACTGCTCGGGTTCTGCCAACATTCATGGTCACGGTGACCCATCTTCTTACAGTATCGGCACTGAACATCGTTACCCTTGCAGTCCTTGCCGGGGTGGTCTCCGTTGCACCACTTGCAGTAATAGTGGCGCTCCGGTCCAGAGCCCGTGCTAGCTGCTATCACAATACACAATCAATACTTGTTCCACAACTTATTAACATATACTCTAACTTATCACACAGGATTAGACAATTACCCTTAGGTGGGTAAGAACGTAGGGGCTTGGCCGCATACGCATAGGTGAGCTGCAGAGGCTCCTCAGCAGTGGTGGTCTGGGTCTGGCCCTTGCCACCTTGTTGCTGTCCTTTCTGGGACTGGGGGTATGATTTCTTCTTCTTCCCTCCCCACTGCCCTTGCGTGACTTGGCCCTCGTTCTGAGCCTTGCGCTTGAGCGCACTCTCCTCGTCCCTCAGACGGACGGTGATCTCCACAATAGCAGCGGCATGATAGCACTCTATATACTTAGGGTGTCAGTTATGCCCCGCCAAATAAACTCACAACACATTAACACTTTGTACACACTTATTCACATTATACTGTAGTTTCCTTTACCTGCAAAGTGGTAAATCCTGTAGGCCCCATGCCGTAGCGTAGGCGATAGTTCAGTCCGTTGTAGAAACGGTTCACAAGGATCCGGTCTGAGTAACCCAGATCCGGTAGCAGGTGGATAAGTCCGATGAAGGCTGAGTAGTACTCATCTACCGTCATCTTATCCCCTTGCCTCAGATTGTCCAACTCCAGGCGCTTGGCCTCTTGCACATGTATAGGGTAGTATTTGGCTCGCAGCAGAGCCGTGTACTCCCTCCACTGAAACGTCGGGTCAGCAACTCTACCCTCGCGCACAAGCTTCCACCAGTTTTGTGCCGAGCCCTTCAAGTAGTAAGCAGCAAGTCGTACCTTGACCTGCTCAGGTGGTGCTAGGGTTTCGAAGGCGGTCTCCATTTCGGAGATGTATGCCTCGAGCTTACGGGGATCTGTCTCCCCACTGAATGAGGGCGGCCTCAGATCAGCCAACGCCTTGACCCAATTGGTCTCTCGTGGCGGTGGTGGTGGTGGCTGAACTCCGGGCTGTTGCCCTTGCTGTATAGCAGCAACTAAGTCGGGTACCAGCTGAGCTACGGCGGCTGCAACTGCCTCAGCCATAGTCTGTGCCGTAGTATCATCACCCTGGTCACCCATACCTCCCGTACCGCGCCCGCGGCTGTACCTCGTGGTCTACCTGCCATCTGAATTCATATGAACATCTCATTAGCATTATGCTTGCACACTTATCGGTCCAACGATTGTAACGCTTCCCGATAATAAGGTATCTCCACACTTAGTTAGTGGTCAACCTTTCCAAATCTGTTCACTTAGGTATCTGTAGTTAGGTTTCCTAACTCGGTATATCCCTAAGCTCGGTATTCTAGTCATCAGAGCGATACTTCGCTCTGATACCACTTTTTGTAACACCCCTACTACGCACAACACATTACTTGAAATCGCAGCGGAAAATAAACAACTAAACAGTAACTAAACGAATGGTGCTACAATGCCGTCAACCACCCACGTGGCTAACAAGGCTGAACAAATACAATTGTACCGGTCTGATGATCAGACTCCCGAGCGTAGAACTAATAACCATATATACATCAACATAATACCGAGTGTTTACAAAATCCTTCACCGTATACCGTCACTGTAACCATCATAAGCGAGTATATAATACGCCACGGGAGCACAGGCGCAACCCGGGCAACATCCAAAAGTACTCCAAAAGTAAACTACTCTCTAGGATCTAGAGCCACTCTGCTTCTTCGATCCTCATCCCAGTAAAAAAAATATGGATCCCCCGAGGAGGTCAGCAACCTTGGCTGGCATGGTTAACGCGCAGTCCATCGACTACCGGAATGCGCGCAACTATTTGTCATGATGACATGGTATTTATTTTAAAACACACAACACATACATATATAGCATAACACGGGTATTGTACACATCATAACACACTTCACAAACATACAATTCCTTTTAGGAAGAGAACCACACAATTAGTCCCCATTGAGAGCTTAGAGAATGTTGCCACGCTCATACTTAGCTCGTTACATAACTCGTTACCGTCCGGTTAGATTGGACAGTTAACTTAACACAAGGTGCCTCGGATATAGTGATCCAAGCACACCGAAATAACACATAGTATGCCCCTGTGGCCCGACGTGAGTCAGTAAAATAGCCTTGGTTAAGCTAAAGGGAAGGTTAGAAACCAAATTGGAAACTTAACCATAACATACAGAGAGAATCGAACCGGTTATGACATCGACTCCCATACCCACACGCGTGGCCGGAACAGACCGGACTCCTCACTTCCCCCGTTAGCCCTTGTTAGTAGTTCATCATCGAACACAATAAACAATTCACAATCACAGGTCAGGTCTTGTTAGACACACACAAGGGAGGAAAGAGTCATACTCAACAACATAATGATATTTAACAACGGTAAACTCTTTACATGGTTTTAATCTTACAAAGTCATAAACACACAGAAAAAAAAACAACACACAAGCCGGTGTAAACCGGTAGGCAACAGACTGCAAGAAACCATACCTTGGTCCTTGCCTCGACTGATTTCCACCTTGAGAGAATCCTAAACACATTAGTAATGTCGGTTAATTATTTATTTAACTTCAAACTTACTAAGTATTTAACATGATTGTATGACATGTTTTAATGTCTATCTTACCCTAGGTTACCTTCATTATACACCCTAGGGTTAACTACATAAGTCACATTCTTTTCTGTTTTTTTTTTTTTACAAGTTTTGGTCCGACCGGACTTGCCGACCGGACTTGTCCATGTCGGTCGATTCCAGAGAGTTTCTCCCCTTCGGAAATTCAGCCCGACCGGACTTGCCAAGTCCGGTCCTATGTCCGGTCGATTCCAGTAACTCAATCCGTACACAATTTACAAGCCCGACCGACCTTGCAAGTCCGGTCCCAAGGTCGGTCCGTTCCAGAAGCCAATTTTCGCAGGGTAAACAGGTCCCGACCGAGCTTGCAAGTCCGGTCGCAAGTCCGGTCGGCCCCAAATCTTTGTTTTCCTTTTTACATTCAACTCCAAACTTCACCCCATATAACCTAGTACTTCCTAACCTCATTTGGGTACTTTAAACACAACTTAAGACATCTTAAAACACTCATAAAACTCATTTTCCAATTCCTTAAGCCTTTACTTATTCCTTCACAAAATTCCTAACACTTACAATATTTCTCCTAGTTTTGCAAGTGGTGTTTCATACCTAAGATAGCCACTATCCCAAAATGCTTTCTCCTTATTTTAACATCATCTCCCAAGCATCATCTCTCACAACCAACTCCTTATATTCATCTTAACAATTCTTTTCCAAGTTTACACTTTCTCCTTATTACCAAAGTTTGCCTAAGTATTTACCTAAGTCCCTAAGTGGCTTTGGTACTTGCTAGAACCTCAAGATCATGTCTAAGTCCTTATTACACTCTAGAACACTTCCTAGTTCATCAAAATTCCTTTACAACATCTTGAACTCCTTATTCATTTCCTACATTTTCTAACTCACCAAATCTTACGTAACACTTAAAACTTCTTGCTTTTTACCTAAATTTTGACATGGATTCCCCTAGAACATTACTAAGCCTAAACACTTGTTTTCTCCATTAAACACACAAAAACATCTAGAACACTTTCTTACACAACTACACCAAATTCACACTACATCACAATATAGTGCATAACTTAAACTGCATGGCACTTAGGCCCTTAAAATGCATGGCTCTTAGGCCCTTAAAGTGCTTAAATCATAAACACTGAATTTCCACAATATAAACGCCTTTAACCTGCGATTACATACAACAAGACATAAGGTATTTACTAGTCTCCTTGAGAACATTTACTAGGTCATTTACCATTTGCTCTTTAGGTAGTTTTAATAAGCATTTATGAGCTCATTTCTCCTAGGGCATTAAACAACATTAAGTTAGTAGATTTACCTCTTTTTCCAAAACACTTCCTTCTTGTTTCCTTACAAAACCGTATGGTATTTTGATTCCTTGTCAAGTTCTAGACAATGTACAAACATTATAATGAGTAATCAAGCTATAGGCTTCATCTCATTGTAAACCCTAATTTTACATTGTTTCAAAAACATTAATGTAGTTGTTTTACCTTGATCTTTGAAGAGAGTTTGGATATATAACAAGAGGGGACTCCACCTAGTCCATGAAGAGTTGAAATGAAGCTAGAACAAAGTCACACAAGGAGCTATATCAATGTGTATTTTCGGTCAAGGTAAGAACATGGAGGAAACATGATTTTTCTTTGAGATTCCTTACCTAGAAGCAAAGGAGATCAACAATATGTCAAAATACAAGCTCAAGCTCCTTCAATGGTGGAACACCTTGGCACCGAAATGGGGCTCTTGGAGTTTTGAGAAGATAGGAATGAAGAGCTTGATGAGAGGAAGAGATTGGTGGTGTTTGTTTTTGATTTGGACAAGTGAGCAAGATTTTACAAGTGGTCAAAGCTAGAGTTCTAATGGTGTGGTGGTGGTATTACCGTGAGAGAACAAGGAAGAAGGAAGAAGAGAGGTGGGAAACCGTGTGAATGAAGGAAAGAAATGAGAGAATGAAGATAGAATTTGCTTTAAGGAGATATTTATGCTTATAAAGTAAAAAGTAAGTTTAATTAATTTTCTTTACTTACTTATATTATCAACTAAAGAGTGGTGAGTCACACACTTAGAAAACCGGCCCCCTTTATTAGTGTGAGGGTGTTTTAGTCTTTGTTTGTCAATTTAATTACTTAATACAACATATGTTATAAACTAGCTTGTAAAAGTTACTATTCACCTAAACAAGGCACTTAGAAGTGAAATTTTTGATTTCCCATTAATATGGCCACCCAAATGTGATACTATATAGTACACATATATATTTAAGAGTAATGATGGACATTTAGCCACTCAAAACTCATTTACAAGACAATTTTCAAAAATGTGCTTTAAGACTTCTTAAAGCACATTTTGTGTTTTAACTTGTTTTCAAGCTTGGTTTTCTTTGGTAATTGGTTTAATATGTTCATTAGTATATAAATGAGGTCTTGGTAAGCTCATTAGGTCTTACCCAAGTTTATCCCAAGCTTAGAGCACATTTTGGCTCTTATTGACTTTAAAGCACATTTGTGTTTCCTTTTGTTTAAATTGTTTACTAAGGTTTCTAAGACTCTTTTAGTCTTATTACACCCTACTTAGGTGTTTAAACAACATTACTAGGTTTGGGGTATTTCATTTTTAACAATCTCTTAGTGTTTCTTGTAGGAAACCACAGATGACAACTAGGGTGATTGTGATGAAGAAAGTTCAGGGTAGACATGCACGGATGGATGAGTTCCTACAACAGGACTTTAACAAAACACTTGTAGTTGACACAGGGTATATGTTTTACACAGATCAAACCTTTGCTGATAAAAAAAGCTACTAAGGATTGGGTAGACAGTGTTGGTCATACTAATCACATCTACACCATAATTCAAAGTTCCAAAACAAGTGTAGATTTCAATTTCATGTGTGAGAGGTATGGGAAACCACGTACACAAGACCAACCAGGTACCATCATTTGACGCAGGGCATCCGGTTCAAAAAGATGTGGTTGCCCTTTCAGAATCAAGGGATACTACACACATAGTGGGAGTATGCTAGTTATGAACAATGAGTGGCATAATCACGACCTTATGGAGTGGACAGAGGGGAATTTGTAGGTAAGCGGCTTACCGAGGAGGAATTGATGTTCATTGATCAGAGAACCCGAGTTGGAGTACCACCTTCCATGATTTATTCAGAGCTTACGACACTCAACCCTGGCACATCCGCAACTAGGAAAGATATCTACAACAGGATACAACAAACAAAGCTCGACAAGAAAATGGTTGTTCGATGGTGCAAACTCTGTTGGCCGATCTAGTCAGAAACAAGTATTACTACGAGGCTTGGTTCCATATTCTTTGCACACCTGACATCACAAGAGCTTCTGCATGCATTCCCATATGTCATAGGCATAGACGCAACATACAAGACAAACATCACCAAGATGCCACTAGTTCAGTTCATCGGCGTAACGAATGTTGAGAAAACTTCAGCATCACCTTTGAATTTCTTGTTACCGAATCAATTGACACGTATGTATGGGCCCTGCGGAACTTAAGGCTGCTTCTAGGTTCGAGTCATACCGCGTTATTCATTACTGATAGATGCTTGGCCCTGATTAATGCCTTGAAAGAGCTATTTTCATATTCAAACCATCTTCTCTATCGGTGGCATATTAGCAGAAACATCCAAGGGAAGGTGGAGAAGTATATGGGGAGTAGAGGTAGGGCGGGTGGTAGTTGCAGTGAGAATGTGGAAATCAGTTGTGTACTCAAACACAAAAGATGAGTACAACGACCAACTACAAGTATTCAAGAATACATACAGAAGTTATCCACGACTTATCACATACGTGGCAACAGTTTGGAGAGGTAGAAGGAAAGGTTTGTAGAGGCATGGGTGAAGAATGTGTTGCACTTTGGGGACACAACGACAAATAGGTAAGATTAATGATGTGATAAATTGTAACTTATGTATCATATCTAATAGAACTAACATGTTTACTTCCACATGTGACTGGGTTGAGAGCGCTCACTATGCTCTTAATGCTAGACTGAAGAGCATCAGACATAGTTTGGATGTCATCTTGCCAAAAATTAATGACCATGTCAACACTCAAGTGAGAAAGTTAAAGAAGGACTTCGAAGGTGCAAGGACGAAAAGTGGAAAGGAGCACAAGAGTGTTCCTATTGCTGATCTAATTGGGAAGGTTAGTGTCCCATGCTTGGATGAAATAGTGAATGAGCTTGGTGGGGGGATTACAATGGAATGAATACCTTACTCTATGGGTGTCATAAGGTGACGTCCCATGGACAACCATGTACATGTAGGTTGAACACCATGTTGGATAATGGTATCCTATGTTCCATGAGAGATGTACACCGAATCTGGTACACTCCAAGCTGGAAGAATAATGACTCGGCAGCACATATGCTAGACCACAAAAAAATCGAAGCAAATGAGGTGGCAAGTCATTGTTGCTGAGGTAACACAGTCAGAGGATCCAACGCTGATGGCAAAATGTTATGGCCACATCCACACTTTCATCCATCCGAATCTATCATGCGACTTGGGAGAACCACTAGAGAAGTAAGGGATTGGCAGACCGCCAAGGCCATCTAGACCAAACCGGAGGGAATCTTCGGCTTGGGAGCGTGACTGACCACGGGTGAGCCAATCCCAAGAAGCACCATCCGCTAAAAGATCCTTCAACAAAGGATCATCAGCTCCTGGACGCTTCATGTCTATGGATACATTCCAGTACTTTGGAGACTTCTAGGCAAACCTTTATCAATATATCACCAAATATATTGATGTTCTCGGGGATGGTAATTATGGGTATAGGGTAGTGGCGGATTACATTTACATGGATTAGGATCGCTGGACGCAAGTGCGCAAGTCATTGCTCACTGAAATGAGACACAATGAGTCTGTAAAATATTCGTATAAGAACATGATCAACCTCACATGATACAACGAGACACACGATACAACAAGATGCCGAGGGAGATACGCTTCAGTGGAGATGGCTCAGCACCTCTAGACAAGTGGATGAGCACAGAAATGGGGACCGTGATCGCTACTATCGCTACACTTATATAGTGGTATTCTACTCTGCTATACATGGGAATGGCGCGAAAGTAGTACATACCTCCCTATCGAAGATCATAATTACATTGGTCGTCCAAGGGGAGAGATCCACATAGGAGTATGCAAACATGGACATTTTGTTAGGTTATGTATGGTTCAAGATTCACCACTACCCCCTGTCTACCCGCAATGGTTTTACTACAGAAATCCAAACACGGTTGGAACTTGGATTTACCCACTACAATCTAGGTTAGATGGGTGGATCATATAACTGTTAGTGTTGGTGTCCAAGGAAGTTCTATGGATTCATCCATGCGAAGAGAAGAGAAGATCCTTGTCGGGTTAAGGCTATGACCAATCTCCTCCTTATCCTCTTGTATTTCTTCTTTTGTTTGGGTGGATGGTGAAGTAAAAATCCTTGTTATCTTTGGTTAGGAATGATTGTCTTTTAAAACACTTATGATTATTAATAGAATTTACAAGTTTCATAACTAAGATTCTGATCTTCGTGCAAAAGAAATAAGGTCGCTACTTGTTCTTCTTACTTCAAAATTCTATTTGAGGTTCACAAGACAAAAGTAGAATGGGTTGAGGAATCTTAGTGGTCTTTAACTATGTTGTTCTGAAAAGTGGGCAACATGACTTAAGATTGGAATTAATCTGTTTTTCTCCATTATCTTGTTCGTTTTCGCGGCATTAAATATGCACGATTCGATTATGGATAACAAGTTCCTGTTGTCATACCCTGAAACTGGAAATACCATTAATAGTTTGAAGATGCCGGGTGTACTGCCGGATGGAGGATGTCCGGCACATTCAAAGTCCTGAATGTGTCGTGAGTCCAAGGTCCAGCATGACATCCGGCGCATTCATTTTACGAGATTAATTTCGAGACTTGCCAATTTGACTTGTGATCATACTTGTTCTTATATTGATTGTTATTCTGAATCAAGGATAATCCATTTAGTTAGGATTATTAATTAGTCATTTTAGTTTAGATTTATTTATTCAATCTCCCCCCTTGTTTAGAATAGGTAATTACCGAGGATTAGGACTAATTTTCTATTAAGTCCCTTGGGTTCGATACTCTTGGTCGTAATTTACTTACACTATATTCCGACCGGGAATTTTTGCTACCCGTAGTAGAGTTGTAGGATCATTTTATTATTTTATTTGTTTTGTATATTCTTTTTCCAACCAATTTCTTTGTTAGCAAAATGGCGTCGTTGCCGGGGACTTGGAATTAGTCCAAGTCCTGAAATTGGTGATTGCCCATATTCTTTATTCATTTATTTTTTTCATTCTTTCTAAACTCATTTCTATAAGTCGGGTGTGATGCTGGGTGTTGTCATCCGGCAAACTCGGAGGAATTCCGCCACCAAGAATACAACTTCCGGCATGCAACCCGGCACGTTCTAAAATTTATTTTTATTTTCATAAAATTTTATGATTTATATATATTGTTCTTTTATTTTCATACTATTTTTTTGTGTTCTTTATTTGTTTTTTAAAAAAAAAGGGAATTGACACAGTGACTGTGTCGGGCGTATCGCCGGGTAAAAAACATCCGGCAGATCAAAGTTCCGGATCACTAACACCCGACAATGAACCCAACACATTCGTGAATTTTTTTAAATATATGTATATATATTTATATTTTTAAGCAAGCTTTATGTTTATTCCCTTGAAACACTATTTACTATTTGTATGATATACTGTTTTAATCATAAAATTACATAAATGAAAATTCTCACCCTTTTGCAATTATTTGGGCTCAAATGAGTCAATGAGAAATAAGGACGGCGAGAAGGAGACGTCTTCATGGCTTGCGCGCTCTAAAGGAAAGAAGAAATTCTTTCAAAACCATGAGGACAAGGGTGCTCTCACCCATGCTCCTTTAGATTGAGATTAACGAAGATTTAGGTCTCGCCAAAGACCTAAAAGGTGGGCTGGACCTTTCACCATTTCTTCCAAGATGGCTGATCATTCCGCCACATAGCCAATGGCCAAGTGTATGGCCCTCACGCATCCAGTCTTCTTCACCCCAGGGGTGTCCTTTCTTTCACGATTCTTTTAATTTTTTTAAATTCTTCACCCTGGGTAATATTTTTACTTTCTTTTCGAAATAGTGAAATTTCTTTTGGGCGAAAAATCTTAAATAGGGTTTGTTGAAAAAAATGAGAAAAAAAGATATAGAAAAAAAAGAAATAAAGAGTCTTTGAAAAAAAGAAAGAAAAAAGAAGCATTATATTCTATGAGGTTGCAAAAATTGCCTCAGAATAAAGAAACAATCGAGAGTTTTTCCTTTTGTTTTATTCCTAAATTCCTCATTCTAAATAAAAAAAATCATGGTTAGGTTCAGAAACCCTTAGAAAATAGGGCTGAATCATGAAAATCATTTATGAGGGTCTTGGCCATATTCAGAAACCCTTGGAAAATAGGGCTGAATATGGAAACAGGAAAAATGAGAGACTACAAATCCCTTGTATAAATAGCCCAAGGGTTTTTGATCGGTTTTGAAATTTTTACTTTATACCCATTAGTATGTTTTTGATGTTTTAAGGAATTTTAAGTGATACTTGTGAATCAGAGTCAGGTAGTTGGAATTTATTTATCTAATTGCCATTATTAAGGTTATCTATTCTGTGCACAAGTATTTATTCTTTTCTGATTAAGTTTTGCTCGAGGACTAGCAAAAGGTAAGTGTAGGGCCTTGATAAGCCTCAGACTTATCATATTATAGTATTTAGAAATATAAGATTATTTATAAAACTAAGGTTAAAATAGCTAGTATTGATGTTATATTATATATAAAGTTTATTATTTATGTTCAGACTTATGTTTTCTATGTTTTCATGCAAGGAATAAATTCTAATCAAATGATGCCGGGCATGATGCCGGAAGTACGATTCACGGCAGGAGTGAAGCAGCCAGAAGACATGCCGGATGCAATGTCGGGTACCATCCTAGCCAGCACAAGTAAAAAGTTGCCTCGGTTCACCAGAAGTTAGTAGTACATGAAGAGGTGTCTTTTGATGAAGAGGTGTCTCATGATGAAGAGGTGTCTTTTGATGAAGAGGTGTCTTTTGATGAAAAGGTGTCTTTTGGTGAAGAGGTGTCTGTTGAAGAAGAGGTGTCTTTGGGGAAAAGATGTCTTTTGGCGAAAAGGTGTCTCTTGGCAAAAAGGTGTCTTTTGGCGAAAAGGTGTCTTTTGGTGAAAAGGTGTCTTTTGGCGAAGAGGTTTCTCATGGTGAAAAGGTGTCTCATGGTGAAAAGGTGTCTCATGGTGAAGAGGTGTCTTTTAGTTGGAACGATGTCTTTTGGATGGGAAGACACTATGGAAAGACATCATTTGATGTTGTGTCTTCCATAACAATACAACTAGGGTAAAAGGTATCTTTTTGCTAAAGACATGTCTTGGAGGTGTGTCTTTATGGAAATGGAAAGACATCATTTAAGATATGTCTTTCCATAAAGACACACCTCCAAGACATGTCTTTAGCAAAAAGATACCTTTTACCCTAGTTGTATTTGTATGGAAGGACACATCATCAAATGATGTCTTTCCATAGTGTCTTCCCATAAAGACATCTTTCCAACTAAAAGACACCTCTTCACCATGAGACACCTTTTCACCATGAGATAACTTTTCACCATGAGACACCTTTCGCCAAAAGACACCTTTTCACCAAAAGACACCTTTTCGTCAAAAGACACCTTTTTCCCAAGAGACACCTTTTCGCCAAAAGACACATTTTCACCAAAAGACACCTCTTCACCAACAGACACCTCTTCATCAAAAGACACCTCTTCATCAAAAGACACCTCTTCATCATGAGACACCTCTTCATCAAATGGCACATCTTCATCAAAAGACATCTCTTCATGGACTGCTAACTTCTGGTGAACCGATGCAACTTTTTACTTGTGCTGGCTAGGATGGTACCCGACATGTCTTCTGGCTGCTCCACTCATGTCGTGAATCGTACTTCCGGCATCATGTCCGGCATCATTTGATTAGTATTCCTTGCATGAAAACATAGAAAACATAGGTCTGAACATAAATAATAAACTTTATATATAATATAACATCAATACTAGCTATTTTAACATTAGTTTCATAAATAATCTTATCATTCTAACTACTATATATGATAAGTCTGAGGCTTATCATCTACCCGCAATGGTTTTACTACAGAAATCCAAACACGGTTGGAACTTGGAGTTACCCACTACAATCTAGGTTAGATGGGTGGATTATAGAACTGTTGTAATAATTTGGACTCAAATGTCATCTTGCAATATGTTATATAACTTAGTTATGATTCAAGATGTTCAATAAATGACTGTTAAGTTGTTTGAAATATGGATTTGCTTTTTATCCAAGGAAAAAAGATCGCCCCAACACATTCCAACGTATTCTGGATATTTTGGTGAAAAATAATTGTACTGCATCTAGTAAAAATGAATGACCGTTAAAACTGTTTTAGATGTCAATTTTTTTTCAAGAAAAAATGTGCCCGACGCATTGCAACGTATTCCAGATAGTTTGGCGGAAAAACAAATTGTACTGCAGTTAGTAAAAATTAGTGAAAATCACTATTCATCTATTAACTTTCTTATGTAATCACAATAGGATATCAATTAATTTGAAAAAAGCTACACCCATTCTTCATTACATGTTTACATAATGAAAATGATTTAAAATAATTTTGTACTACAGTAATTAGTAATTTTTTACTGCAAATAGCAACCCCATAACAAAAACAACTAAATGAATCATTGAAAATATTTTATTTGATATATACAACATCTAACATATTTGCTCAGAAGGACATTGTTTACTTTTATTTTTTAAAAGTATATGTTACTCATAATTACTTTATAGATTAATATAATTAGTATTAATTAATTATAATTGATAATTGAATAAGGATCATATTTCATATTATATATATATTTTTAATCTTAAAATATTTATGTAAATTATACATTTTTTGAAACAACGATATTGGATTACATGTTGGGAGAGAATGATGGAAAAGGAAGGAAAAGGAGTATTATTCCCCATGATTTTAGGGGAATGGGTAAGAAGGGTATTGGGGGTTTTTGAAATACCCCAAACTTAATTATGGTGATTAAATAACTCTAATATGGTATTTAAGGGCCTAATAGTGCCTAAAGAATTTGGTAAAGAAGATAAATCCAAAAGTAAAGAGAAACGCTTTAAAAGCGAAAAACGCTAAATTGAGCGTTATGTGACCGTAGGAGGAATACGACCTCTACAAGGGTCTTAGATGAACTTCCAAGGCTTAATAGTGCCTAATTAAAATACGGGAACAATTCCCGATGAAAATGGATCCAAATAATGTGTTAAAACGCTAATAAAGCTTTAAAGCATGTTTTTCGAGGAAACCTGAAAACGTGAATTTGAGTGGTCAAATGGACCCGTAAAAATTATAGTTGACTAAATTACTATAATTAAATATTAATGGAAGCTTAATAACCATTAAAATTAGTTAAATGAGAAAATTCCGGAAAACGGGCCTGGTTAGTGAATAGTGCTAAAACCGGGTAAATTAACGAGTGTTTTCTGTAAAAGACGAAAAAACCCCAGCTCATATACATGTGGGGGCCGGTTTTATATGGGTATTCAGCACTCCCCTCTCTCAATTTGCAAACTAGCTAATTAGCTAAAAGTAAACAAAAGAGCAAAAAGTGAAAAAGGAACAAATACCTTTTCACACTCTCCTCCTCTCATTTTCTTTTCCCCTCACGTACTGCCCTCCTCTCTTCCTACTCTCTCTGCCGATTTCTTCTTCTTCCTCCAGGCAATTTCTTCACCCTCCACGCAACTCACATCTCCAAGCTTGCCCAAGCCACATTACGACTCCAAATCAAACAAATTATATTCTTACTCCTCTCATCAAGATCTATCTTTCCATCTTTTCAAAATCTTCAAAGGATGAAGTTCATCTCCATGGGTATACCCCATTGGTGAAGAAAATGGCATTGTTATGGAGCTTGGAGTCCCCTCTCTATTCTAAGGTAAAAATATTCAAGAAAAACTCATTTTTCTTCATCCTTCTAGCTTGGTCGATTTTTCCCCATGTAATGCCTTGTTCTTTCATTTTTGAGAGCTTCTTTCCAAGCCTTCAATGGTGGTTGGGAGCTTTCTTTGATTCATGACCAAAAGCCCATCTTAGGTTTCAAGGTAATTTTCTTATTTTTGTGCTTTAAGCACCCCTCCTTGTACCTAGCTTAATTAATAAGTCTAGGAGTAATGTTTAGTGCCTAATTCCCCATTTGAATATTTATTTTGAGGTTGGAAAGTTATTAGCCAACTGGCCGATTTTTGATCAAAAGAGAGAGGAGGAGATTGGAAAAGAAGAGGAAATTATGAGCTTAAGGTAAGAAATCCACCTTAATGCTTATTTTGATTGTTTTAGAACTTGGGAGGGTAATTAAAGGAATGAAACCAAAATTGTGTGCTAGTAGGTTTTGGTTGATATTAGAGAGAATTGTGAACTATTTTGATTAAGGGCCTAAGTGCCATTGCATTTGAGATTGGAGCTATATTGTTGATTTGGTGAATTTTGGTTGAGCTTGTGTGCTGGTAGGACCCTTCAGGGTGTGCATTTTAGGATTGAAAAAGGGTGAGAATTGATGAATTGGGTATGTAAGATTTGTGGGGAAACTATGGCAAATTTTGGTAGAAAAATAAGTGTTTTGGGTGACTTTGTAATGGGAGAACTTAGGTGTTCATTTGGTTGAGTAGAGATGTTTGGTAACCTTGGAATGGTAGATGGAGAATGGATTAAAGAAGGATAAAAATCTGTAGCAAATAGCATGTGAGGATCTTGGAAATGCTAGAAAAGAATTAGTGTGCTTACCTCGGTAATGGAGGATGGACTTGGGATAGATAATGCATTTGTCTAGGAATGAATTGGAATGGTCAAATGGAGTTTTAGAACAAGATTGTAAACCATTAAGGAGAAGTTGGAAATGCACAAGTGCGCAAGCTGTAACAGTAAGGATAGAAATTGGTAGAAATTGAGCAAGGATGTGAGTAAGGATTAAACCAATGATTTGAAGAGGTTTAGAGCATGTTTTAGGGTGTTTAACATGTAGGAAACATGTGGAAAGGTTAGGAAATGATTAGAGGTGAATTAGGGGTTGAAAACTGATGGAAAACTGTAAAATTTGACAGTTCCAGGGTTGGTCCGGGTTTGCAAATCGGTACACGAACCCTGACCACCCCAAAAATTGGCAGAAAGTCACCCCAGGGACTGGTCCGGGTTTGTAACAGGTACACAAACCTGGACCTATGCAAAAACAAGCCAGAAACTCATTTTCGTGTTTGGTCCGGGTTTGTAACCCCGGACACAAACCCAGACCAGCTAAAAATGTGACAGAATGTGTTTAAGGTGTCCTAATGATGGGGAATTGATTGGAGATGGTTTAGATGATGTTTAGGACTTGTTTGGTGACCTATAAAGGTCCTTGGAAGTATAAACAAGGTTGAGAAGTGAATGAGAAGTTGTGAGTTTGAGAACACATGAACAAAACTAAGAATAACGGGATAACGGGTTAATTACAAGATTAATAGTTTTACATACCGTAGTACCTTAATGTAATAGAAACATTTGAATGTTATCAGTGGAACAAGTGTGAACCAAGGACGTAAGGTCACACGGTAATGCTACCCCGGGTGAAAGGTATGATTTTTCTCATGCCCCGTATGCTAATCGTGTTACACTGATTTGTGTGTTGTGTGCTTGTGTGCCGACCTAATCAAGATAAAAGTATGAAAATGTTCTATTGCTTGATTGTATATATTGATGCTTGTTGTGTGTACTAACCTCCCTTGTATGATTGCATGGTCTAACTTAGCGTTGTAGGTCGACCTCTAGTTGTGTAACGATTGGTTAGTGACTCGTAGAAAGAGTCATCTCGCAACTAACGAAAATGTGAGAACACACGAAACTATCGATTAAGAATAACGATAACGCAGACCTATGAACTCACTAGTGTGTGAGAGAGTGTACGGGACTAGTAAGCTCCCGATAACGGTTAGAGAACCGAAATGAATATCCACAAAATAATTACTAGTGGAGGTATATAAGGAACCTCTATTTAGAGGATTGATGAAAAATTCAAAGACATGAACTTTGACAAGTAAAGAATGACAAGGGATCTCCAAACCCCTTAGAAAAATAGTCAACCCACAATGAGAGGATCTGACTAATGTAAATAATGTCCCGAACATGAGAGTATTCGATACGTTGGGGGAACCTTAAATCTGAGAATACTAGATATTGGTAATTCCCTAAGCTAGTAGAGGATATCGAGAGAGATACTTCTAGGCTAATCCATGAGATTGTATGATACTCCGAGAGAGGAGTGTGGGGAATTTGAGCAGTTGGGTAAAAATAACATTTGAGTAATTGAGGAGCTAAGTGTATAGCTCCGCTTGTATTGGTGTGAGCCTCGATTTTTTTTAAACCCTATCCTAGATTGATTAGATTGATTAGGATCTAGTCGGGTTTAGGTCCACTAATAACCTAAGTTTAATAACTAAGTCATATAACCATAATTATTAAAACCTAAGTTAGCTCACTGGAACCTATTATGAGTCGCCTCATAATTTTAACCTAGACCAAATTAGGAAAGGAGAGTTCAGGTTCGGGGCCTTGATATTCGACTTAATTAGGGTTCAATTACTTTCATTACCCAAGAAGTTGTGTTTACCTCTACTTAGTTTAGTTACGGCTTATTACGAGTCGTTTTAACCTAAGTGCGCGCTTCTGATTTTTTTTATTTTTTAACGTTTTTGACAGAAAATTAAAGTGAAATAAAACTACCTAAACTAGGGTTTCGGAGGCAGAATTAGGTCAATTTTAATTATGTCCATAGCCACGGACCCAATGTCCGAGACCACGGACCCCGATTGAATTACATGATTACGAAAATAGAACTAAAATAAAAACGCAAACTTGAAAAGTTCGGGGCCACGGATAGGGTGTCCGTGGGCCCGGACATGTGCTGTTAAAAACCCTAAAATTTGAAAATTTGAAAATTTGGAAAATAAGAAATCCCACCACCGTCTGTGGGTGTCCGTGGTCACGGATAACCAGTTCGTGGTCCCGGACCATGCGTCCAAGGTCACGGACTACCCACGGACAGTGGGTTTTTGATGGTTCCCAACGGTGTTTTTGGCTCAAAATTTATGTACTTGTAGCCTGAAAGACGTACAAGATGTTAGTGATTATAAGTTTTCAGTTTGAAGTCGAATTTAATGCAAAACTTAACGAACAAATAATTGGGTAGATGCTTAAACAAACAGCAACTCAGAAGCTATGAAAGGTTAGTTTGAACCCAATTTCGATATAAGACTGATAAGTCGTAGGGAGTTAGGAAAGTGGAATTCCTACCTGTTTTACCTTCAGATTTACAAAGATTCTTCACGTCGGGATTCGTCGAGTGCTCCGTTGATGGTAAACCCGAAAGGTTTTCGAACCAAGCTTCTGGTTGTTGGTTGTTCTTGTGTTCTCCATGTTTTGTGGTGTTTATGTGGGGTTTTGATGATTATTGATGCTTTGGGAATTGGAGAACGAGTTTAGATGGTGATTTCGGGGGATTTTCGGTATGATCTTGGTGGCCAGGTGTTGAAAAACGTGAGAGAGAGAAGGGAGGCTGCGCTTCTGACTTCCTAGGGTTCTTGAGCTTAAGAGATTCTCCTTTGATCAAAGATTTATCCTTTTGTATAGACTTCTTAAAGATAAAGAAAATCTAGTAAAAGTAAGATTTTTTGGAATTTTAATTAAGTGACTTCCCAAAGGAATTTTGCTGTGAAATTTTAACCACGTGTCAAGGATGGCAATTATGATTTTTATGAAATGGAATCGAATTTTTTAAATGTTAGAATATTTTTAAATTCAATTTCTCGTCAGATTCAATCAGAAATTGCTAGAAAATTATTGGAAATTCGAAAAATCAAAATTCCAACGCCATTATGTTTATATGTCATCCTCTATCATGGTTAAAATTCAAAGCATTTCAAGTTGATTTGAGCATCTTTAGGAGGAGAGAGACAGCCTATAGGATGTCTTGGGAGCCTTAAAAGTTACGAAATGCCCTGACAATGACGAAACTGCTCCCAATGCCCCGGAATGCGCCGATCGAGCCAGAATCCCTCATGACTTGATTGAAGCACCTCTCACAACACCAAATCCTTACAGACCCTAACCAGGGGGTCAAAATTTTGGGTATAACAGATTTCCCCCCGTCAACTAGACTTTGTAATGAAAGTGAAAGGCTAGTTGATGCTTGAGTGATACCCCAAAATTTCAGATTTTTTCCAAGACCCTGCATGTTATCGAAAACTGATAAATTGTGTTGAGCTATTCTAAGGCGCTGACTACCTATAAGTAAAGTGAAATGAAGTAATGTCAAGCGATTCTAAGGCGTTGACACCTAAAAAGTAAAGATAAAATAATGTCAAGTGATTCTAAGGCGTTGACAACCTAAAATGTGAAAATTGGGTGGTATGCAAATGCAAGATTGTTGAAATGCTAATAATGATGCTGATGATGCTCGGATGCTTCTGGGGACCAAAAACTCGTGCCAATGCTCCTGGCTGGACCCAATGTGGACTTATTGCCATCGCCCCCCAAGCTGGTGTGCAGGGATAACTCCTGGTAAAAACCCTAGGGACTTATTGTCTTTGCCCACCATTCGTTGATCCCAAAGTAAGCCGACATAACATAGGAGGATTTATTGCCATCACCTCACCAACTTTTCTATCGCCAGGTCTTGTGACGCGCCTGGATAGCGTTTTTTCGCTTTTAAAGCATTTTCTCTTTACGTTTGGATTTATTTTCGTTACCAAAATTCTTTAGGCACTATTAGGCCCTTAAATACCATATTAGAGTTATTTATCACCATAATTAAGTTTGGGGTATTTCAATCTACCCCCTGAAAGAACTTTGCCCTCAAAGTTGGTGAATCTAATATTGTTACTCACATAGGTACTCTTATGCTGAGGTTATGACCTCTATATAACCTGACAGACTCTAAATGTCTGACTCAATGTATACACACATCCAAACAGCATGTCACTGCATGCATAGCAATCAAAAATATCCATTTCCAACTCTTCATGGGCCCATCCGCAGATAAAGAAGGTACCACCCTCTCCCATGTCGAGGGATCCCTCAGGTACCGTCACGTTTGAACACTTACGCTTTCTGGTTCATGGCCGTCATGACATTGGTCACTTACGCTTTCTGGCCCTACGGTCCTTTGGTTCTGATCTAATTCATTTGCACCTCTAGAGATCCTCAGGCACTATTACTCATACTTACTGCGGGACAACACTATTCCAGTGCCCTTGGAAAAATACAAAACACGCACTACAAACGTCCTACCAGTCACTTAGTACCGTTGCTCATCCGTTGTAGTGGTTTCAAAACTAATCATCACTTTCACCGGTTCACAACCAGCCTTACTTCCTTGGTTTCGACCCGATACCAGCGCCTAGCCATGGGAAGGTCCAACTAGCACCCGTGGGAGCGGTTTCAAAACCGGTCCTCATTCTCGATTTGAAGAAAATCATTTATACTAAATTAGTTGGGAAATTCATTTTGGAAAACTTCATACAACTCCAAATTCCAATTTGTGATAATTACACCTATTACTAGTGTCATTACTGTGACCACTTATAGGGGCTTCAAGAGTCCTTCAACCCCAATGTGATCAGCATTAGTGTTGAACTATCCTTCCACCCCAATTTGTGTTCGGTTTCCCTTTATCGCTAGCAAATCAAGTTCCACCTCCCACCTCAATTCACACAATCAACTAGTCAATCATTATTTCGTTTTCTATCTTCTTAATCTTGCTAGTCATAATCATGCATCAATACATTTTTCAGTTTCTAGAATTCACTTACTCACTTACTAATCGTCTCATCAATTATTACTACATTATCTCCAACTACTATACTTAAGAAATTCAAAGGTATAATTTCCAATTAATTTTATGTCCTCTAATTTATACTCGTCAAATACATCGGTTTCATATCGATTTATACTCATCAAATCTCCCAAACATACTCATTTCTAATACTATTACCAATCGGGGTTCTCATTCCCCTGGAGTTTCTCTACTCCTTTCCACTTCTTATCTCCCAAATAACCACAATTACACGGTGAGTGAATACAAATGTTTATGTAACATAAGTATCAATCATCAAACAAATTCTTTTGCGCTATGTGCATTGTAGTTATGCACTTATCACGTAAAACTTACACTTCGTGATTTTTGCTCTACCCCCTTAAAAAGGGATTACAGCCACGTAATCTATCATGTGTCAACATTGGACATTGGTCTAAGGCGTCCAGTCGTTATGGAGTGTTCTAAATTCTATGCAGTCTATTATACAATGTTCCTTGATCAAAGGTCCTAACCGTATTACCGGTTAGTCCCTACATCAAGGATTTTCATCGGAGTTTATTTAACTCTCAACCTGGTTCGGTTCTAGCCTTAGAGGCTTCAAGGTGTTGATAATTAGCCATTAATTCGTTAGGTATATTCAACCTTAGAATTCTGGGCCCACTAGCTTCTGCTGCGCAACCCTGATAACTTAGGGTTTATTTGCCCTTCTCATTATGCTCAATGTGCTTTATATCACCCTTTTATCCCTTTTTATCTTGGGAATAAGGTTTATCACTCATGCATGGTATTTCTCACCGTGCGCGAATTCAATGAGCTTTGGATTTTCAATCCCTCTCTTTGGAAATCAATATACATACTGTTGTATATTATAGTGATCATTCACTTGATTCCTCCGACCCAATGTCGGCTGAGGTTGAGCCGCTACTTAGCATGTAGTGCTTCCTCTGTTGTCAATGGTTTCTGAGTTATGCCAGTTCATCTGGTTTTGTACAAGTGTCATTTTCCCTTGTACGACCTTGCACTTTTTATGCCTTGGTCCTGTAATATTCATAGGTTTCCTTCTGTTTTTATTCCAATGGGATTCACCTCGTGCTTCTTTAGCCTTAGGCCGCATGGTTTATTTTAAAGCATCTGCTTAACTGGCTTGTGCCATGTTCGTCGGTGAAAGGAAGGATTTACCATGATTTACATTTCCCATATTCCTAGCTATCCCACTAGATCATTAACTGCACAAGTGCAATACCAAAACACTCAGTCCTACAGAGTGCAGAGGCGTAAACCCTTGGCAGTAAATCTCTTATGCGATTGCAGTCGGAATGAACATTGCTTTCTTTGTGAGGTGCTTCATCACTTGGTGCAGACTCCTGGCTTATTGCTCGGTCTTTCTACCATCTTTATTCATCAACCCCATATCATTATATGATTATTCACATACATTGGTCGCCTGCTGCGCACCATGTTCTTGCTGATTCTACAGTATCGGTTTACATGGCATCCGCTTTTGCTAGCTTCAGCTCATACATTTCCACCTTCTATACCATGGTTTACCATTTATACCTTTGAGCTCATTGAGCGTATTTACTTTACACTAACCGTTTATGCTTCACGTATTTCTTCTAAACCGATTACTATTCAGTTTTTGTCAATAGTCATCAAAGTTTCCTTCCTTTTCATCGGAACGATCGTTGCCCCTAGTATTTTCTTTGATTAATTGCGCAAAAACAAGTCTCACTCTTACAAGGTCAGGGTTTATCTTGATGTGGTGCTTTATATCCTACACTCAAAGTGTTTAATGTTTGCACTCGTGCCCTCCTTTTGGACAAAATATCTCAACCACTGAATTTGACATGTTAGATTTACGCATTCAACCTGTTACTTTCACATGATTGGATACACAACTACTAAGTCGAAAGTCTTTTAAGCTTATAACGTGCCTATGGGGGTGATGAATGACAACAGGACAATGGAGGAATGGTTAGGATATGTGGAGCTATAAGGGTGACCAAAGCTGCAACTTGCACAGTCTCTCGGACTTGTCTTCTTTGTCTTGAAGTCGTTTGGCAACTTCGTGATGACTTCGCTTGTGAGCTTGGGACTTGGGACTTTTAGTTTTTTCCTTACACCTTCTCTCTATCTTCCAATTTTGGATTTCTTTGAGGCTTTTCAGGTTTGCCTTGCTTTGAATCTCTTTTCCTTCGGGGTTCTTTGTTCCCGGTTTTGAACTTTGAGAGCTGTTTTTGATGTTAGCTCATTTGGATCCTTTGTCACTTTGGAACCATTTACGGATCATTTTGTCATGCTGGTAGCAGTTTTGCTTCTTTGGACTTGTGAAGTTGTTGTTCGGAAGTCGGGCTCCTTGCTTCCTTTGGTCACTGGGTCGGTTATTCATCATTGGCTGGCCTGTTTGTGGAGTTTATAGTGTTGTAAAAGAGACGTATACGAAAAGCTCAGTGGGGGTGCCTAGGGTGTAATGTCAGGGTTCACAAGCGTTTGGCTTGTGATGCTGTACCTAGGTGCTTCGTCATCCCTAATAGTTGTGCATCCGTTCTTTGTTACTTTTTATAGGTTTAAGCGTAAATTTACAAATTATCTCCTTCGGTCGGAGTCATGCCGTTTACCATACCTTTGAATGTCATCTCTCTGGAGTCGTGTAAGAATGACACGCTCTTTCGCTCTTGGTTTTATCGCTCAAGGCTCTCTCGCGAAGTGTACACTCAGAGACTTTTTGCACGTTTAAACAAAAGAAATAAACATTATCGTTCCTTAACTCAAATTGCCCCCAGTATTGTTGTGGGGTTTTATAACAAGCCTTTTGAATACCCAGGTTATTTGTGGAGGGTGGTTGTGTGTGTAATGGCGAGTGGTGATGGGGTGATCCTGTGGATGGGTGATGGGTGATTTTGTGACAGCAAATTTTGGCTTTATGTGTTTGGTGAAATGTTGAGAAAGTGGAGTGGTGAGACACATGAGATGTATATGATGAAGGTGGTGTTTGTATGAGGAGCTGTGGTGAGTATATGGACGGAGTGACGAGGTCACTCGTTTTCTTTTTTTTTAAGATAAAGATGTACATTTGACTCGAGACATACGGACGATGATTTTTCTATGCGCAAAAACTCATGGAATAACACTAAATGCAACTTGCCATAAATGTCAGAGCATAATAACATCAAAAGAAAACTCGTGTCAGACAATACGGATAAAAGAAAAGACAGCATTCAAATCATGAAATACATAGAAAAAACATGAAATCCCAAGACTACTGCTGCGGAGGAGGTGGACGTGGGAAGACTGAGTACATATGAGTCATAAAATCATCCATACAGCCCTCCATGCGTATCTGCCTACGCTCCATGCGACCCTGAGTGATGTGAGGGATCGAATATCCTCTACAGCTCTCAAGTGTGGCCGGCTGCGGTGGCGGAGCTGGCAGAGCGTAGTAGAGGAGAGTGGTATGGGGTACTCAGTATCTGTGTAGCCTGACCCCTCACCTGGTAGGTATATCCTCCAGACGGGTCCTCGTGGGCGGGGCATCCTCGGGCTCTGGTGCCTACTGCCTCTGCCTAGGCCGTACTGGTCTCTAAGAGTAGACTCTGGCCTGCTGCGGGAAGGCCCATCCCTGATCAGCCAAGTAGCCAAGGGACCTCAGCATCTCTATGGTGTAGGTGGGATATAAAGGCTCCCAATCATCATTCCCCATCGGGACCCGTGCGCACTCGCATAGCCACTGAATGAAACTTGGGTAAACCAAAGCATGGCGACCGGCCCGGGCTGCTATCATCAGGTGGTCTCTCATCAAGACTGACAGCGGGATCAAGCCCTCCTCTGAGTCAGGTGGATGCTGAATGTACCTCATGAGGAAGCAGTAGCGAGCGGAGACGTCGTTACGTGCTTTCGGTAGCACATTACAGGACAAGACCTCCAACAACACTCTATCAAGAGTAGTGGGTAAGGTGGAGGGGAGGATCACCTGGTTCCTTGGCTGATCCCTCGTGGAAGAACGAACGCGCTCTGACAGGGTAGAGTGCTGCAGATAAAACTGGCGTGCCTCGCTCTCCAAGGCTGCCATCGTCTCTAGTCCTCTATGCTCGGGGTCACTAGGATGCAGGCCGTAAAAATGCACAAAATCCTCTAAACCCACAGTGATGGGCCGACCGCGTACATAAGATACCACAACCCCAGTGTCGTCCTGGTCCAAGTTAGCATAGAACTCTATGACTAATTCTCTGACATAACTCCTTGGGCAGGTGAGCAGCCCTGCCCGATGAAGGTGCTGAAATAAATGATCGAGGTCGAATGTAGCAATCACCTCATCGCTGAAGAGTCGCTCCTGCTGAATAGAGATGTCTTGGTTCTCATGGAACCAGCGCTCCTGCTGAGCTCCCTTGAAACGGGTGTGGTCATAGGCAGGGGATGCCTCTCTGTGACGTCTATGACGGGGCTGAGAGCCTGATGCCCCAGCCTCAGCTACCCTGCGGGAACTCCTACGGCTCTCCATGATATGTCTAAGGATTTAACAAAGTAGAAGATATATAATTCTGCAGGAATTTTGACAGAGTTTCCCCGAAATTTTCATGAATCCCGTGCTTTCAAATGCACTCCACACCATATAATCAGTCCCAGATCTACCATTCATGCAAATTTCAAACATTCCACGAGCTAGAAACGCAAGAAACCTCATTTTGCACTTAAAACGCACTAAACGAAATGGGTGATTCTTGGCAATTACAAACAGTTTTAGCTTTCCAAATCAACTTGTCTCGCTTTATAATGTCTATTTAAAGCTAGTGGCCATTCAGAACATAAAAAATCAAACTTCGAAAATTTGACCCGAGAATCACCATTGTCGTCTTCTTCCTAGCTCCAAATTTCGTTTTTCTTCATTTCTACACAAAAATGGACAAATGAGTAGTCAAAATGTAGAGAAAACTTACCCAAATACAATGGTAGATGAAGATTTTGGATTGGAAGTCGAAAAAGTGTCGAATCTAGGCCAAAACAATCCACCCTGGACTTGACTTTGGACGTAAGTTTCCGCCCTCGTAAGCACCCTAAAATGAAGAGATCTTTGTATCAAATGCTCAGAATCGAAAAGTAATTTTTTGTGAGCAAATGGTGGTTGAATGGAGTGATTTGGTCAAGAAATGAGTGAGATATGGAGGAGAGAATTTGAGGGTTTTGAGAATGAGAGTTTGCTGGAGCAAAAATGTCGAATTTGCGAAAAACCCTGATTTGAATCGGGTGGGAAGACCACTAAGTGAAACGGCGTCACTTGGAGGTCAAACAGGCGCGTCCGAGTAAACGTCCGGGGCCACGGACGGGACGTCCAGAGCCACACGCACTTTTTTTTTGAAATAAGCTTAAAGTGGGCCAATAATTAAAGGAATATTAAATGCAAGGAAAATTCTAAAACTTGGGAAAAGATACAAGTTGCAAAAAGCCTTAAAGCATACAGGAAACGACCCTATGAGTTTCTTTCTGACAATTCTGGCTTCACCATCTCTCTTCCTTCTGCATCGATCATTGTCTCATTCCTCCATCCATGAAGTCTTTGGGCCAACTTTAAGCGAAGATGGGCGTTCGGGCCTGGACGTACTGAATTGCGGATATGCCTCCTTGACTGGAATGTCTGAAGACACAGCGTTTGGGTCGGGATGTCCTCCGAATCTCGATCCAAGTGTGAATTGGAACTTGAGTCAAACCTAAACGAATGGTTTTGATTGGGCCTAAAAGATAATACCTAGACCTAGGATTCTGGCCAAGGCCTGAGTGAAAAGTTTTTCTTAGACTAGAATGGGCCTTGGGCCGAAAGAATTTTTAGTGAAAATGCTTGATTGATTTTCTTGAGTCTTGTGAATTACTTCAAATTGAGTGAATTTCTTTTCCGTGGGCCTAGAACTAAATGGACAATCCAAGCTGGGCTAGAAAAGAAATTACTTAAATCTAAACTTTTGGTCTGAAACCCAACGACCCATATTAAACCAAACAAGGCTTTTGGGCCACAATAGTAACGCTGCAAAGTCGGGTTGGCTGAGCTGATGTAGGAAGAGCTTCTATCAATTCTAGGCTGGGTAGTGGGCTGATCGCACAAGAAACAAGGTTCATACAATTCAACATGTCCTCCTTTGATGCTTTAACTGACTTAGGTATGGATCGATCCGGAGAAGTACTTGGGGTATGGGCCTAGGTCACCACAAAGGAATAGGGCTTGCACGCTATTCTCTTTAGGCTTCCCCACTTTTTTCACATCACCTAAAGGTGTACGTCTACGGTCGGGTCTTTGGATGACCAGACAGGGCTAGGTAAGGGCACTGCCAGGAAAACGCTTGGGGCTAAAGCCCAGGTATTAAGGGGATGTGGTTGGACGACATCCTCCTCTTTTCCCCCGCTTATTCACATCCTAAAAGTGTGAGTCCCTGACAAGGGACCCTCAAACGGGTCCCGAGGTGAAATCGTTTGCGTGGACCCTCGCTCTCATATGATGCAAAGGTGCAGAAATTTAAAGTACGCACGGAAGTAAACAAACAAAGTAATAAAGCCATAAATAAACAATTTTTCGAGTTAAGCCCTCTTTCTTAAATTAAACAAGTTAATATTAAGAAGTTGTCCCCAGCAGAGTCGCCATTCTGTGAGCCTCGATTTTTTTTAAACCCTATCCTAGGTTGATTAGATTGATTAGGATCTAATCGGGTTTTAGGTCCACTTATAACCTAAGTTTAATAAGTAAGTCATATAACCATAATTATTAAAACCTAAGTTAGCTCACTGGAACCTATTATGAGTCGCCACCTAATTTTAACCTAAACCAAATTAGGAAAGGAGAGTTCGGGTTCGGGGCCTTGATATTCGACTTAATTAGAGTTCAATTACTTTCATTACCCAAGAATTCATTTTTCCTCTACTTAGTTTAGTTACGGCTTATTACGAGTTGTTTTAACCTAAGTGCGCGCCTCTGATTTTTTTTATTTTTTTACGTTTTTGACAGAAAATTAAAGTGAAATTAAAACTACCTAAACTAGGGTTTCGGAGGCAGAATTAGGTCAAATTTTAATTATGTCCGTAGCCACGGACCCAATGTCCGAGACCACGGACCCCGATTGAATTACATGATTACGAAAACAGAACTAAAATAAAAACACAAACTTGAAAAGTCCGGGTCACGGATAGGGTGTCCGTGGGCCTGGACATGTACTGTTAAAACCCTAAATTTTGAAAAATTGGAAAATAAGAAATCCCGCCACCGTCCGTGGGTGTTTGTGGTCACGGACAACCAGTCCGATGTCCCGGACCATGTGTCCGAGGTCACGACTACCCACGGATAGTGGGTTTTTGATGGTTCCCGACGGTGTTTTTGGCTCAAAATTTATGTACTTGTTGCCTGAAAGACGTACAAGATGTTAGTGATTAAAAGTTTTCAGTTTGAAGTCGAATTTAATGCGAAACTTAACAAACTAATAATTGGGCAGAAGCTTAAACAAACAGCAACTCAGAAGCTATGAAAGGTTATTTTGAACCCAAATTTCGATATAGACTGATAAAGTCGTAGGAGTTGGGAAAGTGGAATTCCTACCTATTTTACCTTCGGATTTACAAAGATTCTTCACGTCGGGATTCGTCGAGTGCTCCATTGATGGCAGACCCGAAAGTTTTCGAACCAAGCTTCTGATGTTGGTTGTTCTTGCTGTTCTTCATGTTTTAGTGGTGTTTATGTGGGTTTTGATGATTGTTGATGCTTTGGGAATTGGAAAACGAGTTTAGATGGTGATTTCCGGGGATTTTCGGTATGATCTTGGTGGCCGGGTGTTGAAAATGTGAGAGACAGAGAGGGGAGGCTGTGCTTTGTGACTTCCTAGGGTTCTTGAGCTTAAGAGATTCTCCTTTAATCAAAGATTTATCCCTTTATATAGACTTTCTTAAAGATAAAGAAAATCTAGTAAAAGTAAGATTTTTTGGAATTTTAATTAAGTGACTCCCCAAAGGAAGTTTGTTGTGAAATTTAACCACATGTCAAGGATGGCAATTATGATTTTTCTGAAGTGGAATCGAATTTTTAAAATGTTGGAATATTTTTAAATTCAATTTCTCGTCAGATTCAATCAGAAAATTGCTAGAATATTATTGGAAATTCGAAAAATCAAAATTCCAACGCCATTATGCTTAAAATGTCATCCTCTATCCTTGGTTAAAATTTCAAAGCATTTCAAGTTGATTTGAGCATCTTTTGGAGGAGAGAGAAAGCCTATAGGAGGTCTTGGGAGCCTTAAAAGTTACGAAAATGCCCCTTTCGATGACGAAACTGCTCCCAATGCCCTAGAATGCACCGATCGAGCCGGAATCCCTCATGACGTGATTGAAGCGCCTCTCACAACACCAAAGCATTACAGACCCTAACCGGGGGGGCAAAATTTTAGGTATAACAATTGGTAAGCCCGGTGGCAAGTCTTGTGTATGACTCTGCCCGGAGGTTATGAGTAATGAGTATTGAGTAATGAGTAATGAGTAAGTACGAGTAAATTAATGAGTATTGAGTAATGAGTATGTATGAGTAAAGTAATGAGTATGTACGAGTAAAGTAAGAGTATTGAGTGCGGAGTAAGTACGAGTAATGCGATGAGTATTGAGTAAGAAGTAAGTACGAGTAGAGTAATGAGTATTGGGCAAAGCACGAGTAAAGTAATGAGTAAGGTAACAAGTAAAGTAATGGGTGAAGTATGAGTAAAGCAACAAGTAAGTAAGAACATGGTTGGTGTAAGCCTTACGAACTCGAGCGAGGAGAAAGAGAGCATCCAATTAAACCGGATGAATGAGTAACTAATATGAACGGTTGACTGATGAATTATCTTCCTTCGTAGGTATTGAATCTTGAGTATATATGTAAGTATTGGTGCTTGTGTGTAATGTCGTAGTATTAGTATGTATGTATGCATGAAAAAGAACTCCATGTATTCGACAAAGTAGTCGGCGTACCCCAGTTAGCACGCGGGGTATGCGAATTTCATATGCAGCAATTTGCTGAGCCCCTAGGGGCACCGTTTTTATTTTTCAGGTACTTGAAGTTGAACACCGTTCGAGAGTAGGACGGGGTTGCTACGTAAACATGGGTAGTAAACTTAGTATATTTGTATTGATTTGTAGATGTTGAATTGTAAGACCGATTGGTTATCGGTGAACTTGAGGAACGTAGATACTCGGTATAGTATTGAGTGGATATTGTATTTGTATAACATGGATTTGAGGTTTGTATACAATTTGAGATTTGATTAAGAATTGGAAGGTATTGTTTGGTATAGCATACTCGATATATTCAAGTCATCCGACCAATAGTATGTAGTATTGTAACTGGCCTTGTTAGTCACGTGGGTGACTAACGGCATTGTACACCCATCGTTGTGTATGTAATATCCACTGCGAAGGTAAGTAATTGCGAGATAATGACGGGATTAGCGGTAGGGGTGTTACAGTTTTCAAAACTGAAAACAGGGGAAAGGTAATAATTAAAATTTATAAACAACACCCACAAATGGAATGATTCCCTTTCCCTTTCTTAAATACCTTCAAGTGAACACACCTTACGGGTCGTTTGGTTGTTGGAATGAAAATTCCAAGAATTTAGTTCCTAGAATAGAATTCTGGAATTAACATTCCCTTGTTTGGTTGTCAATTTTAAAATTCTTGGAATTAGCTATGTTTTTGTTTGGTTGAAAATTATATTCCTGGAATCATCCTAGATTATAAAACACAATGACCATATTACCCTCCTATTCTTTTGTTTGGTTAGAAAATATAATTCTAGGAATAAAACTTAGAATAGATAATAACTAAGTTTATTAATCATAAATTATATGAATCATGTAAAAATAATAAATGTTAAGTTATTATGTGCACACAAGTTGTAATGTTATAAAACAAATGAGATCTGTATAACAAAAAAAAAGTTGTTCATGTATATTTTTAATGTGAAAACTTGTATTTATTGATTAAATTATGATATTATTAATATGCAAATGAACCATAATATGTTTGTCAACAAAGAGCACGTGTATATGGCAAGGTTGTGAAAAACGGTACAGGAGTTCAATATGGACTACTGAAAGTACGTGATACGGAAGTATCAATGCGGATAAAACAGGAAACCAGTACGGATGTAATATTCTATATTTAAATAACAAAAATTTTATAATAAATATTTACAAGTAAGAAATATGTTCCATTTTGTACATAATATTTGTATTTGTTATTAATACCTTAAAATTGTATATGTATATATTATAAAGTTATCACATTCTTAACCAGAAGAATTTTGTAGAAGTTTTGTTAAGTGATAATATAAGTTACATAAGTAATTTTAAGAAAACTAAGTAGAGAAAAGAACAAAAAATAGTAGCATAGAAAAGTTATTGGTATAGTTGTAATTTTGCCCTCACAAACATTCAATTTATAGTTAATCGTGGTGGTGGTGTTTATATCATAATTTCTTTTTAAAATAAAACCTTATATAAGGTCGACATTATTTTCATTAGGGGTGGCAGTTTTTACCTAACCCGATAACCCGACCCAAACCCTACCCGAAAATAGAGGGTATGGGTTAAGATTATTGACCCATTTAATTTTTGGATCGAGTATGGGTTACCTATTAAATATATGGGTTGGGTATGGGTTAAGGGTCCTAACCCGAATTCAACCCGACCCATTTACTTAATTTTATTAAAAATAAATAAATATGTATATATTTTACTAGGATATGTATTAATTCTATAACCATTAGTATAATAGCACACAAAAATACTATCACTTCTTTAAGCCCACACAAGTAATTATTTTTATAAATCCAAATACATTCTCTAGGCCATATATATCCACCATTCACTCTTTGTTTGAAAACCTAAATACTATGTCAATCATTAGTCACGCAAACTCCACCGTTTACACTATTTCATCCAGCACAATAACGACTATGGGTTGAGATTATTAACCCATTTAACAAAATGTTGACATTTGGAAAAATGGTACACAATGATTTGAAATAAATGACCGTCATGTGCACGCTTTTATGGATGACTGATCATTCTGCAAAAAAACAAAAGTATTTGTATTTAAACGGGTTAAACGGGTTGGGTTTGGTTCAATGATTTTATATGGGTTGGGTATGGGTTGAAAATTTGTAACCCGATTATTTTTGGGTCGGGTATGGGTCAATACAATTTTAATCGGGTTCGGTATGGGTGAGCTTCAACCCGACCCATCAACCCAAATTGTCACCCCTAATTTTCATTAAAATATTTAATAGAAAAAATTATTCTTCTTTTTACTCTATCAAATCATTGTCTTTAATAGTTTATACTATGTTCTTTAAAAATACGGTAAATACGGAAATACAGATGATCATACAGCCGTACGCCACCACGAGACAGGGTGTTTGATAAGGCGGATTTCATACGTGTCAATACGTTTCATTGCGAAAGCGGACGATACACTGTATAAACGAACGTACCGTACCATTTTTTACGACCATTGGTACAAATTGAAAAAAAATGAATTGAAGTAAATTAAGTAACTAAAGGAGAGAGAATTTTAGTTCCTATAAAAATGGTGCCAACTATATAAATAAATAGTCTAAAAAGAAATTAACTTATAATTTAGCACGTAATATGGACGCGGCTCTCATGAGAACAAATTTGGAATAGCAATTCCCACCTATTTTCAAGGGAATCAAATTCTCAATGAGTGTCTTTTTGGAATTTGGATAATTCTCAGAATTAAAATTCCATTAACTAAATATTGGCACATCTCAAATTCCAGGAATTCTTATTCTATGTCTCCATACCAAACGACCCGTAAGAGTCTTCTTTTCTTTTCTTCATTCTAGTTTTCTTTACTTCCAATAAGGTAGCACCCGCGCGCAAACACACATTGCTTGTGTCATCGAAGGGATGTGTATAAGTCGACATTCTTGTTACTAGCACCAGATGTGTCATCCTATGTCGTTATCAAAGGGCTATGTATAAGTGTATTATAGAGAGGCGGGAGGCGGGGGAAAGATTCGAGCAGAAATGCTTCGATATTGTCGTCATACTTATTGATAAGTTTATGTTTTTTTATCATGCTGATGTATAATACATGAGGTTATAATGAACTTTCAAATAGGTTTTTACGATTGTTTGGTTCATTTGGTAAATCAGTTAGCCGAAAATTAAATTACAAATTTAGTTCATACATAAAAAGGATTTGGTTATTTCAACAAACCGAATAATAAAATTTTGGTTTTAGGTACGATTTCAGTTATTCAATTAAAATAGTTAGATTAATTCAATTAACTCGGTTATGATTATTCGTCTTTCATATTGAAATGTGATTAATTTAGTTACAGCCGGATTAATGGAAATTGATTTTATTTTTCACTACTTGGTTTTGGTTAACCGAATCGAATTATCACCCTAGTGGGTAATTGTCTTTCGTCACATATTAGACATAGGATATATGTTGTATGTAATATTTTCCTACGATGTAATATTGTCCCTAGATTGTATTTTAGGCATTGTAAGTGATAGGGGTTTATTTCTATTCTTTTCTAATAGCAGTCTGCGGTCGAGTGACTCATATGAAAGCAGGTTACAATAGTTCTATTTTCTTAGGCATACATACATTCTATAAATCACACCCACATACACTTGAGACTTTCATCTCTGTTACAGATCAATAGAAAGGAGCGATTTTATGTTGTCAAGAAACTGACATGGTATCAGAGCAGCTCTTCTTCTTTACCAAACATGACTGAAAAACAAGAAAAGGCACCAGGGTCTTCAAGAATGGTGTCAGTTGCCATCAACCAGAATGATCCGTTTTTCGTCCACTCAAATGAGCAACCCGGACAAGCCCTAGCCCCCAAATTTACTAAGGAGGGTTTCTTGGCTTGGAAATGAATGATGGAAACGGCTCTCAGTGTGAAAAACAAGCTGGATTTTCTCACTAGTATAGTACAGCGCCCCGACAGCCAAGATTCCAATTGAGCTGCAGCATGGAAGTGCGTCAATTATTTGATCGTCTCCTAAATTGTAAACTCTCTTGCACCGAACATTGCCAGATCTATCTTGTACACTGACGACCCGAAACTTGTTTGGAAATGGCTTTGCCGGAGTTTTGAGAAGAAAAATTTGGCGAGCTCCACAACATCAAAACCCAAATCGCAAATCTCTGGCAAGGGGAAGATACAGTCACCCATTATTTCATGAGGTCTCGTGAAATCTGGGCGCAATGCAACCTAGCTCGACAGTAGAACCTATGATTGTTGTGGCTCCTGCAAATCAAAGGAAAATCAGACAAAATGGCGAGAAGAAGAGGAACTCATACACTTCCTCATGGGGTTGAACAGATCATATCTTCACCTCAGAGGACAAATTCTCGCCATGAGCGAAATCCCTAATCTAGAGGAGATCTTCTCGATCAATATTCAAGAAGAGCAGCAACGGGAGGCCAGAAATTAAAAAAGGAAGTCGGATAATCCGTAGCCCTGGTGAGCAAAGGAATTAACAATTGGTCCCCAAACAAACCAAAGATCGGGACAAACCCCCCGAATTTCAGAAAAAGGAACAAGAAGGCCATGAACAATTCCTCAACCAGCAATAGGAAGGAGCTACCTAAATGCGGGAACTGCAACAAGACCGGACACACACAAAGTGAGTGTTGGTGGCTTGTAGGCTTCCCAAATCAAGAAGGTAGAAGAAAGAGAGAGGCTCGTGTTGGCTCCATCGTTGGCAACCAAGAAGGAAAGGTTTCTACGAGCGAGCAACTTGTCATGTTTCTGCATCAACAAAAAGACAATAGTAAGCATACCAAGCAAGTTAGCTTTGGGGATTATTCAGGTAACTCTAAAGTTCCCATAAATTGTTCACCATATTTGATTTCGAATACTAACTCTGTCATAAACAAACTACAAAATTTGTGGATCCTTGACTTGGGTGCTACAAAACATATATGTGGTAACAATGATCTGCTCTGTGTAATTGCAAGTTTTCAAACTCAAACAGGAACATAACTCTTTTTGATGGGAACAAAAGGAACGTAAATTGTGTTGGCCAATTATCTGTGAATGGTATGACTTGTTTAAATAATGTGATGCATGTGCCTTCTTTCTCGTTTAACCTCGTTTCTGTGTCTAGGCTGATAGAAAGTTTGGGTGTACTAGTAGTTTTCTACAATAACTCTTGCTCTCTGTAGGATTTTAAGGAGAATATTCTCCATAAGATTGAAAAGAAATCTACGGACTGTATTTTGTCAATATAGATTCTTTGGGAAACTTCATTCTGAAACACAAGGTTGATACGATTATTTGTACAAATGCATGCAATAGACAGCTTATGGTAGATAATTCTGATGATTTTTCCTTGTGGCACAATAGGTTAGGGCATATGCCTTTACAGAAAATTAGTGAAATCATTAAGATCCAAGTCCCAAAATATTTAAAAAATTGGCCTTATCCCTGCTAGGGATGACAATGGGTCCGCGGGTACCCATTTCACCCGGTCACCCGACCCGCTAAAGCAGATGAAAAACCCGTATAAAACGGGTGAAAATGGGTGACGGGTGGAATGGGTGCGGGTGTGAGTCGGGTGATGGGTGAACATTTTTCACCCATCACCCACCCGACCCGCTCACCCGCATAGATTATATATATATTGTTACTTATTATTCATTCTCCTTTACTTACGATTTTTGTAACCCTAACTAGTGAACAAGGAATATTCATGCTCTGGGTGACTGCGCCATTCTTTATTCACACCACTCTCGGTAATTTTTCAGCCCTAACATACTTGCTCTGTGCAGTTTTTAATTCTCTTCACTGAAGGTAATTGCAACCCTAACTGGCAAACATGGAACAAAGATGCTTTGTGCCTCTATTTTCTTTCTTCACTCTCAGTAATTTTGAAACCCTAACTGAAAAACAAATAACTTACATGCTCTGCGAAGTTTTCTATTCTCTTCACTGAAGGTAATTTCCGAATCCTAACAGGCGAACATTGAGCATACATGCTTTGCGCCTCTATTTTCTTTCTTCACTCATGGTAATTTTGCAACCATAATTGGCGAATACAGAACGTACATGCTCTATGCAATATTTCATTATTTTCTCTGAAGTAAATTTTGCAACCCTAACCGGTGAACATACAACATACATGCTCTATGTCTCTATTTTCTCTCCACTCACAGTAATTTGTAAACCTAACTGGCGAACAAGGAAAAAGAAAAACAAATGGGTAAACGGGTTCACCCGCTTCACCCACGGGTGACGGGTGAAACGGGTGATGGGTGATACATAACGGGTGACGGGTCGGGTACGGGTGGAACGTATGAAGTCGGGTGATGGGTGCGGGTGATGGTCCACCCGACCCAAACCCGACCCATTGCCATCCCTAATCCCTGCATTGTCTATCACAAATTAAAAGGGAAACGACTGAAGTTTTCCAATTCTGAAATTAAATTTGTTGAACCATTTAATCTTATCCATATAGATGTTTGAGGCCCTTTTTAGGGTTGAAAATGAAGAATGATATAAGTATTTTTTTACTATAGTGGATGACTATAGTAGGGGAACATGGATTACCCTCCTTAAGCAGAAAGCAGAAGCTATGTAGAACATTATAAAAATTTTCAATCTAATCGAGAAACAATGAACAAGAACATTAAAATAGTAAGGAGTGACAATGCTAGAGATCTTGGAAAATCACAAGAAGGAATTGCTTTCTACAGAAGGGAATCATTCATCAAACTAGCTGCCCACATACACCTCAAACGGTGTTGTGGAAAGAAAACAGGGGCACTTAGTGGAAATAACCAAGGCTTTGCTTTTTCAATCTGGCTTAGATGACATATTTTGGGGTCACTGCGTTGAACACGCTGCATATATAATAATAGAACCCCTAGCAAGGCCATCAAACACCTGACACCCTTTGAAAAATTATATGATGTCAAACCTAATTATAAGAGATGAAATCCTTTGGGTGTCTCTACTACATGACCTTCATCAATCCCAACAGAGGAAAACTAGACCCCAAAACTATTAGTTGCCTATACATTGGAAACTGCAAGAACACCAAGGGATATAAAGTCCTTACCCTTGATGAAAAATAAATCAGAATCAGTAGGGATCTAGTTTTCTTTCAAAATATTTTTCCTTTTAAAGACAAACAATGGAATAATGCTATTTATACAAACCAACAAAATGGTGACATTTTCCTCCCCCACCTTAAAACACTAGCATAGAGGAAGATTCTTGTACGTCCCAGATTTCTGGGATAAGAGAAGAACAACCTCCTCTAAACAGCATATCAGAACACCTTTCCCAAACTACTACACTACCTTCTTCTGAATCCATTACCACACAGGACACCACCCTTAGAAGATCCACCCATAAACACAAACCACCAGCTAGATATGATGATTACATATGCAACACTAGCATAAATCATCCTGATCCTTTTTCTGCTATTTTAAATACCAGACTCTCACACAAAGCACCTGAACCCCAAAAAACCATCAACACCCAAACAGGTCATATTTCAACAACAAAAATCCTCTCTTGTTCTTTACCCACACAATAACCAAGCTCTTACATTAACTACATCAGTCTACTGAACCATCCAATTACAAAACTACAAGCAGAGACCCAAATTGAGTCAAAGCCATGGCTGAAGAGTTCACCGATCTCAAGCAAAATAACACTTGGTCAATTGTAACTCTACATAAAGGAAAGAAACTCATTTCTAGTAAATGGGTTTATAAAACAAAATCTAAAGCTAATGGAAGTTTGGAAAGGTACAAGGCCAGATTAGTAGTAAGGGGATTCCCACAAAGACATGGGTTAGATTACAAGGAAACCTTTTCTCCTGTAGTAAAATGAACCACTGTCCGAGCTTTAATAATAATAGCAGTTAAAAGGGGTGGATCTTGGACCAACTCGATGTAAACAATGCTTTCCTTCATGGAGATCTCCATGAAGACGTTTACATGAGTGTACCTGAGGGTCTCAACGTAGAGGGGGAAAATAAAGTGTGCAAGTTACACAAGTCACTTTATGGATTAAAGCAAGCTTCTCGCCAATGGTGTGAGAAGCTCGCTTAATTCTTAAAGGATTTGTACTTGTTATCATTCTCAAAATGATTATTCACTTTGTGTTAAAAGAAAGAAAAATAGGATCACCCTACTAGGAATATATGTTGATGACATCCTAGTGGTTGGAAATGTAAAAGAAGTCAAAAGGGCTGAAACTCCAACTTGATTAAGAATTCAATATGTAGGATTTAGGGAGGCTAAATTTCTTTCTAGGGATGGAATTTCTAGAGACCAACAGTGGCATGGTCATAACACAACAACGTTATGTTCATCAAATTATCCATGACTTCGAAATGGAGAACATTAAGCCTTTTGTCTCCCCCCCTTCCAGTCAACTTAAAGCTCAAAAAAGACTCTGGCTCCACATTAGAGAATCCTATAATATATATAGATGTCTTGTAGGAAAACTGAACTTTCTTACAAACACCAGACCAAACATAGCTTTCGCTGTTCAATTCCTTGGCCAATTTCTTCAAACTCCCACCACACATATCACCTCAAGGCTGCCTACCACACTCTCTCTTACATCAAGGGACAACATGTTTTGGCCTATTTTTCAATAAAGAAACTGATTACAATCTAGAAGCCTACTGTGATTCGGATTGGGCATCTTGCCCAATCACAAATAAATCAGTTTCATGTTTCTACATTCTCTTAGGAGGATCCCCACTGAGTTAGAAAAAACAACCAACGATATCTTTATCCTCTGCAGAAGCGGAGTATAAAGCTATGCGACAAGTTATAGGAGAATTGAGTTGGCGAACTAGATTGTTGCATGGAATAATAGGACTCACAAATATAACTTCAATACCCCTCAAATGTGATAACCTAGCAGCCATACACATTGTTAGGAATCCCGTTTCTCATTAACGAACCAAACATATTGAATTGGACTGTCATTTTTGTGCGTGAAAAGTTGCAGGGGGCTTGATTCAAGTCCAATATGTTCCCACTATGCATCAATTGGCTGACTTGATGACCAAGCCTCTAATAGGTAAGAGTTATCAAAAAATCTTTTAAGAACTTGGGTTTGCAAGAACCGGATGACACAATGAAATACCCCCCAACTTAAATATAGTGATTAAAACCATTCTAATCCGTAATTAAGAGCCTAATAATGCTTAAGTAATATTGGGGAGGAAAATAAACCCAAAAGAAATAAAGAAACGCTTAAAAAGTGAAAAACGCTAAATAAGCGTTAAATAACCATAGGAAGTATGAGACCTCGGCTAGCGTATTATATGGATTCTAAAGGCTTAATTAGGCCTAAATATTATATGGGAACAACTCCCGAAGAAAACGGATCCAAATAATGTATTAAAACGCTAATAGAGCTTTAGCGCATGTTTTTCGAGGAAATCCGAAAACGTGACTTTAAATGGTCAAACGAACCCATAAAAATTATAAATCATTAAATAATAATTAATAAGCATTAACGGAAGCTTAATAATTAATAAAGTAAAGAAATGAGAAAATTCCGGAAAACGGGTCCGGTTAGTAAAAACTGTAACAACCGGGAAGTAGTGGGTGAGAGTGTAATTAAATAAAACTAGTGTGTCCAATTTTGTAAATAAAAAAGCAAAAAAAAAAGTGAGTGTGTGTGTGTGTGTGTGTGTGTGTGTGTGTGTGTGTGTGTGTGTGTGTGTGTGGTGTGTGTGTGTGTGTGTGTGTGTGTGTGTGTGTGTGTGTGTGTGTGTGTGTGTGTGTGTGTGTGTGTGTGTGTGTGTGTGTGTGTGTGTGTGTGTGTGTGTGTGTGTGTGTGTGTGTGTGTGTGTGTGTGTGTGTGTGTGTGTGTGTGTGTGTGTGTGTGTGTGTGTGTGTGTGTGTGTGTGTGTGTGTGTGTGTGTGTGTGTGTGTGTGTGTGTGTGTGTGTGTGTGTGTGTGTGTGTGTGTGTGTGTGTGTGTGTTGTGTGTGTGGTGTGTTCGCCCCCCCTCTCTCACACACCCTCTTCACTTCCTAATATGCTAAAAGACAAATAAGAAAAAAAAAAAGTAACCCCCCCACTCTCTCTCACCTCTCTCACTCTCTCTTTTCTCTTTCTCCTTTCTTCCTCACCCAGTGATTTCTCCCTCCTCCCTCTCTGCTGGTGGCGATTTCTTGAGCTTTTCCAACAACAACAATGGCTTCCCTTCTTCATCCTCATGCTCCATCCTCATGTAAGCTCCAAATCGAAAACAAATCACATATTTGAACTCCCCTCATCATCCTCTACACTTCTCTCTTTTCAAAATCCAAAAATGGGGAAGTTCATTTTCGTGGGTATACCCCATTGGTGAAGAAAATAGCATCAATGTGTAGCTTGGAGTCCCCTCTCTCCATTAAGGTAAAAATTTCCATGAGAACCTTAAGTTTTCTTCATCTCCTTTGGTAACCGATTTTGCCCCATTGTAACACTCCATTTTCTCTCTCTTTTGAGCACAATATCAACCTTGCAATGGTGGTGGATTCACCTTCTTGAACCAAGAGCTAAAACCCCTCCTAAAAGCTTCAAAAGGTAAACCCTAGAAATTTGTTTAAAACATCTCAATGAGTTAGTATAAATCTAAGGGTTAGTATATTAATTATACTTGTTTTGTATGCTATGGGTGATGGGAATGGAGTTTGGCAACTCCATTCCCCACAAAACCGATTTGTGCAAGAAAGGAGGAAGAAGAGAATGGGAAAAGAGATGAAGGAAAAATAAGCTCAAGGTAAGAGCTCCTTCCTAATGTTTAATTCTATTGCATTAGAGTAATGGGAATGGGTAAACACATAAAAGAACCTAAACTATTGTATTAGTATTGAAGTTTATGAAGTTTTGAGTATTTGGGAACTAGTAAGTAAATTGTGGGCCTTAGAGCCAAGTATATTGTATATGTGTATTAGTATTATGGATTGAGGAAGTATTGTTGAGTTGGTATTGTATTGGTTGCTGGTAGGACCCTTGTATGGGTGTGGCTAGAATAGGAATGAACTTGGTGAAGAAAGTATGTGTATGGCTAAGTAAGAAAAGTAGGTGAACTATGGCAAAATTTTGGTAGGAATTATGTATTTAAGAATGACTTGGTGAATGGAAAACCAAGGTTTGTATTGGAGTTAGTAGAGAGGTTTAATAACTATGGAGTAGTAGTTGTGGTAAGAGAATGAAAGGATATAAAATCTATAGCAAGAGGTATTGGATTGCCTTGGAGAAACTAGGAAGAACTAGAGTATAAGACTTGGTAAAATGAAGGTTGGACTTGGGTATAGATGGTGTAATTACTTGGGAATGTATTTGGGATGCTAGTAGTGGTATTGGTAGTAGAAGTATTGGATGGGAGAATCGAGTTTTGAAAATCTGTAGCAATGCAAGTAGGAAAAACTAGTGTAAGTGCTGGAATGAATTTAGAAAACAAGTGAGTGGATTAGTATAGAATGGTGTGATAAATTAAGGGATGAACTAAGGGGTATTAGGAAGTTTATTAGTGTTAAAACATGTGGGATTGAGTGTAGGAACAATGGGGAAGTAATGGGTAAGAAGGGGACTGAAAACAGTATTTAAAACTGAAATACTGGGCCGGACCGACCTTGGGACCGGACTTGCAAGGTCGGTCGAGCCCAGACTTACAAAGGCGGAAAACCTTCTGGAATGGACCGACCTTGGGACCGGACTTGCAAGGTCGGTCGGCCAGAAAAATTCACGTAACAAACCTTCTAGAATGGACCGACCTTGGGACCGGACTTGCAAGGCCGGTCGGCTTAAAATTCGCCTGTAATGTAACCCACTGGAATGGACCGACCTTGGGACCGGACTTGCAAGGTCGGTCGGCCCCGTAATTTTCCAGCGTAATACCTTACTAACTTCGACCGACCTTGGGTCCGACCCTGGTAAGGTCGGTCGGGTCAACACAAAAAAATAAAATAAAATAAATAATAATATATAATAATGTATATATATATATATATATGTATATATAATATATATATAATATACTAAATCTAATAAATAGTAAATAAGTATAAGAAAAGTATAAGTAAAGTAAAAAATATACAGTAAAGTAAAGAATGTGTAAGACTTATAAGTAAAGAATTGTAAAGATTAGATAAATCGCAAGAGTAATAGAGTTAGTTAATGATAGTTAGATTAATCATTCAATTTATGTAATCATAGGATTTGATTTGTGAACACCGGAGGAACGTTGGGACACAAGTACAATGGTGAACGGTATGATTTCTTCATGCCCTGTATCCTAATCTGGTTACCCCGATTTGTGTGCTTATTTGATCACCTAAATAAGATAACTGCATGAATCGGACTATATTGCACTTACCTGTGCTTGACTTATGCCGTTCTCGATGTTTATTGTCTTGAACACTAGTTTGTATAATTCATGAAATATATGAATAATGATGAAGTGTATTTGTATCTCGTAGTGTACTTGTATGTTGTATTGTATTGCGTATGGATGCGTATATGAACAATGTAATGTGTATGTGGCCTGGATGTTGACTTCTACTAATTCCTAACTACCTAACTCCTAACTTAAGTGAGTAAATTGGAATGAGTAGAAGTCCGATATAGCTTCGGCCACGCGTGAGGATGAGGAGACACAAGAGGTTGGATCCGATTCCTGACTCTTAAACTGGTCCGTGGCCCAAACCCCTTAAATGGGTAGCATCCCGGATTGGTGAGTCAAGTAAATCCCGGTGGTGGGACGGAGTAGTCCCCGGGCCGGAGGTCCCGACGACTTAACATGAGTAAGAGTAAGTAAGTAAGTATGTATGAGTATTAGTATGTATGCGTAAGTACTGTGGTAAAAGAGTAATCTCCCCCGATTAACCCGGGTGGACCAACATGAGCTAACAAGGATTTGCATTGTGTATGTATTGCGTATGTATTGTATATGTATTGTGTAATGCGGATCCCGGAAATGTAAGAATGTATCTGATTGCCTGTATGGTTACCATGTATGTATTGAAGAGTGTGTAATGACGTGTATGTATGTATTCCTTGCGTAATGTATTGTGATAGTATGTATAAGAGCATGTATGCATGTATGTTTGAATGAAATCAATCGCATGTATTCGACCAAGTGGTCGGCGTACCCTCACTAGTACGCGGGGTATGCGGTTATCATATTCAGGGAAAGCTGACCCCCTCGGGGGAACGTTTTTAGTGTGCAGGTACCCGAAGCGGCTCGGGTCAAGGTAAGAGACCGGTGGCACGCCCTTGTATTTAGGAAGCAAGTAGTTGTGAGGAATGGGTAGTGGGTAGACTCCTAGTGAGTACATAGGAACTTGGAAGAATCATGGTAATTGTATTTGGAACTTAGTAAACTCGGTTGTGTATATTGTATTGTATGGATTATGAAGGAGTAAAGTATTGAGTGGAGCATTGTTGTAGTTGATTGGAAATTGTAGTGAAGATTGTATTTGTGTAGCACTCGGATATTCCGGTCCATCAGACTGATGCTGTATGTAGAAGTAGTAGCCTTGTTAGTCACGTGGGTGACTAACGGCATTGTATCACCCACTGTATGTAAGTAAGTATCCGCTGCGTGGCTCGGAAGCATGAGGAGATTGGACGGTAATGATTGTATTAATGGTAGGGGTGTTACAATAAGTGGTATCAGAGCGAAGTGTCGCTCTGATGACTGGAAACACCGAGTCTAGGAAATACCGAGTTAGGAATTAGAAGCTTAGGCTAAGGGCTGAGTGTTAGCATTAGAGAGATGCTAGCTAGGAACTACCGACTACCGGCGATACCGGATACCTACAACACCAGACCTGCCCTCCACAAACCCCTTGTATGATTTAGGAAAAGACTTCAGGGAGAAGGAAGGACCTCTCATGTTCGGGAAACCCGATCTGGCAGTTGTGAAGCAATCACACGGTAAACAAGAACCGACACGTAGTAGATTCCAAGAACTGGAAGTCCCGGAGATGGATCCCGGTTGAACCACAACAACCGCACTTAATAGCGGTAGGATGAGCACTCCAACCACGAGGAGGCTGCAACTTACAACAGTATGGGGCGACGTGCCTAGCCGTCGCGAAACCTAGCTAGTCAACCAACAGCGGGAAAGAAGCACTAACCGTGCACAAAAGAAGGGGCCTGTCTACCCAACGACGGGGAGACGTTTATAACCCTAAAGGGATAACGTAAACACAGTACCACAAGACGGTTATAGTGGACACAACGTATCGGGAACATTAGCCGGAGTGTAACGGCGTAACCAACAACACCCAGGACAATCCTTGAAGGGTGACTGAGTTAACAACAGTTGAGCAAAGCGTCATGAAAGAGCACGTAGCTAGAACGAACACTCGGTTAGGACACCGAAGGGATTTCATTAACAGGAAATACCCTAAACTACAAGAAGGCACTAATTAACACCAGCTGCCAAAGGGCTCCTATGAACGGAAGCGTGATGTCACGACTACCATGGAGCCCAGCAATACCTCCAACCTATGGGGTATACAAAGAGTGGAAACATGCATGAGCAGTTGCGAGAGCATAGCTGCAGCAATAAGGCTTAAAAGCCAGGAACCAACTACGTTATGTAACTCGAACGGTTGCAAAACCCACACCATTAGTAACAAGACTGTGAGAAATGTTGCCTCATACGACAAGAAATCAACAACTGGACCATCAATTCAAACCCAACTTTATGAGTGGCTTGGACTAATGGCTATCTCAATGTCACTGTCACTAGGCATCACCCTAGTATACAGTAGACAAACTCTTAATTTTCCTTCATGCCTTCTGTAGCAATGGTAGCACAGAGGCATAAGAATCATGATAATGCCAACATTGGCCTAGCCCACACTTGGACACTACGAGAAACCCAAAGGAAGGTACCCCTCGTTAGCCAAAGACAACAATGTGGTGAAGATGTGAACCCTTAGAAAGGCTTCCATCTATATAATAGTAAAGCCTACGTTATAAATATTGCCAAGGGGCGATGGAATAAGGAAATGAGATTTCCAAACCATTACGGCTTAAGGAGTAAGCATACTCCATATGCACTCAAGCATGTGGTGAACCATTGTATAAACACCAACATGGTAAACCTTGTCATGAGACCTATGAGTGGAAACAAACCCCTCAACAAGAACCTTCACTTACCAGTGATGAATACCCTTCAAATGAAGAACGGGACCGGAAACCCTTGAAGTTTCTTGGGATGTTCCGGTGATGTACATACAAAAGTAAAACCGCACAGCTAGAGCCTATAATCAATGCTCAGCACTGGAAGACAATAATTGAGAAAACAATCAATGTGAATACACACGGAACACCACAAAGGACTAACGCTCGAGAGAGTTGATACCCCCGATGAATTACCTCATCCTTGGTTAACCAAGATACTTGGTAAATTATATCATAAATGATGATAGAATGTGAGGTAAGCTAAACTACACATAAAACATAAACTGAAATAAAATATCTCCACATGGGGAAGAATAATAAACATTGTGGTATGCTACGACAACTGTCATACACACAAACACAGGAAACTCCTAGTGTATTTACACCATAAGGAAATGGTGCCAATGACAATGGCAATAAGTGAAGAGGAACTACCATAGTAACAGGGACAGTAAAAACAATGTTGTACAATGAGTAAGAACACGGTGCGCAACAAGCGACCACTATGAGGAAGTAGTAGATAATGACATGGAGAATAAGTATGGAGGACAGTCAGAAATATTCTTTCCGATCACATAGTGACTAACTGTCAAGCGTTTACGCTCTGCACTCTGTATGACTGAGTGTTTTGGCATTGCACTTGTGCAGCTAATGACCTAATGGGATGGCTAGGGATATGGAGAATGAAAACCGTAGTAAACCCTTCTTTTCACCAACGAAACGTGGCACAAGCCAGTTAAGCAAGCTCAGCAACAGACCGTGCGGCCTAAGGCCAAAGAAGCGAAGCACGAGAGTAAGAGTTAAAACACACTAACAATCACAAGATGTGAATTCCAGTGGAATAAAGAGTTAAAAGAAACTTAAAAACAGTCACTAGGACCGACGCATAGAAATGCAAGGTCATACAAGTAAAGGACACTGTACCGAACCAGAAGAACTGGTATAACTTGGAAGCTAGTGACGACAGAGGAAGCGCTACAGTTAAGTGGTGACTTAACCTCGCCCGACAGTAAGTCGGAGGAAACTTAACGAATAATCGTGGAAGCACGAATAGCATGTGCAGTAGATTACCAGAGAGCTGGTTACAAATCTTAAACTCATTGAGTCAAACACGGTAGAAGAATACCGCATTTGCTTAGTAAACCTCATTTCCATAATAGACGGATAAAAGGTGATGTACAGCACTTTAAGGATAACAAGAAGGTGAATAACCCAAGCTATCAGGGTCGCGCAGCAGAAGCTAGTGAGCCCTAGCTAGGAGATTAATGTACCTAGTGAGTATAATAGAATGGCTATAATGCCTTGAAGCCGGTTAGGCTAGAACCAAATTAATTATGAGTTAATAAACTCATATAGGAATCCTTGGTGCAAAGACTAAACATTGTTATGATTAGGACCTTTGACAAGGGTATATTATGCAATAACCGTAAAGAAGCTAAAATGCTTCAGATTGCCCGAATTGAGTAAACCAATGTTTAATAATAATAACATAGGGTAGATTACGTGGGCGTAATCCCTTTTAAGGGGGGTAGAGCGAAAAACCACTTAACATAAGTTTCATAAATAAAACACAAAACCATAATGTGCATAGCACAAATGAGAACCGATTTGGTGATTGGTACTTATGTTAAATAACATAAGTATTCATCTATTGTAATTATGGTAACTAGGCATTAGACATGCAAATACCATAGGATGAATATACCCATCTTGTAACACCAGTGTAAGAGTAATGGTAAAGAAAAGTAACGAGTAGTGGACGGAGCTCCACAAGTATTGTAGCCCTTGAAGAAGTAGTACGAAATGAATGAGGGTAGTTGAGGAATGAATTCTAAGAGTAGTGTATTCGTAAGTAAGTTATTGGAGGTAAATTGAGAACAACTAAATTCTAAGTACGGTAATCCCTAATTAGAATATTTGATATGATGGAGAGTAATGGATGGAAGTAGCGAAGGTTGATGAAATGAGCACTTAGGTATTGAATTCGAAGAAGAAAAGAATTTGGGAAGTAGAGTGAGGATGATTGATGGACTGATTCCATCCCTTGGAGATGTATGAAACTCGTATCACGATTAGAAAGAGTAAAAAGATAGAAAATGAAAACAATAATTAATGCTTTGTTTGAAACTGATGTGGGAAGTCGAACTTGATCCTGATCAGATCAAGGGAAACCGAACACAAATTGGAGTGGAAAGATAGTTCAACACTGGTGCTGATCACATCAGGGTCGAACGATTCTTGAAGCTCCGCTTTAGTGGTCACAAGAATCACGCTTAGGATAGAAGTAATGAATATAAATTGGAATTTGGAGTTGTATGCTTTAGAAAGTGTTCTAATTAGCGGTTGGAAAGGTTTTCCCTTAGACTGAGAATAAAGATTTGGTTAGAAGCTTATACCGGAGAAGATAGTAGTGTAACATGTTGTATTATTCCAAGGGCAGCAGGACATAGAGGAGTCCTGTGTCTAGATGACCTGAGTGCCTGCGGGATTGTATTGTGTATTGCAATGCTTTGGGATAGCTTTGCACTGTATGTATGTATAAGTTTTGTAATGAGGAACTGAAAGGTTGGTAGTAATGCGAATTCGAGTAATGATTGTACATTGGCATGGTATGGGAAGTAGAAACCTTGAGTAATGGATTTGGGAATCAGTAAGGAGGAAGAATGTACGACCTTTGCATAGACGAGTATGAATTAGCAAGTATCGTAATCCATAACCTTGAGCAACTTTGAGGACAAAGTTCTTAAGGGGGGTAGATTGAAGAAATACCCCAACTTAAATATAGTGATTAAAACCATTCTAATCCGTAATTAAGAGCCTAATAATGCTTAAGTAATATTGGGGAGGAAAAATAAACCCAAAAGAAATAAATAAAGAAACGCTTAAAAAGTGAAAACGCTAAATAAGCGTTAATTAACCATGGAAGTATGAGACCTCGGCTAGCGTATTATATGGATTCTAAAGGCTTAATTAGGCCTAAATAATATATGGGAACAACTCCCGAAGAAACGGATCCAAATAATGTATTAAAACGCTAATAGAGCTTTAGCGCACGTTTTCGAGAAAATCCGAAAACGTGACTTTAAATGGTCAAACGAAACCATAAAAATTATAAATCATTAAATAATAATTAATAAGCATTAACGGAAGCTTAATAATTAATAAAAGTAAAGAAATGAGAAAATTCTGGAAAACGGGTTCCGGTTAGTAAAAACTGTAACAACCGGGAAGTAGTGGGGTGAGAGTGTAATTAAATAAAACTAGTGTGTCCACTTTTGTAAATAAAAAAGCAAAAAAAAGTGAGTGTGTGGGTGTGTTGGTCGCAGCCCTCCCTCTCTCACACACCCTCTTCACTTCCTAATATGCTAAAAGACAAATAAGAAAAATAAAAAGTAACCCCCACACTCTCTCTCACCTCAATCTCTCTTTTCTCTTTCTCCTTTCTTCCTCACCCAGCGATTTCTCCCTCCTCTCTCTGCTGGTGGGCGATTTCTTGAGCTTCTCCAACAACAACAATGGCTTCCCTTCTTCATCCTCATGCTCCATCCTCATGTAAGCTCCAAATCGAAAACAAATCACTATTTGAACTCCCCTCATCATCCTCTACACTTCTCTCTTTTCAAAATCCAAAAATGGGGAAGTTCATTTTCGTGGGTATACCCCATTGGTGAAGAAAATAGCATCAATGTGTAGCTTGGAGTCCCCTCTCTCCATTAAGGTAAAAATTTCCATGAGAACCTTAAGTTTTCTTCATCTCCTTTGGTAACCGATTTTTGCCCCATTGTAACACTCCATTTTCTCTCTCTTTTGAGCACAATATCAACCTTGCAATGGTGGTGGATTCACCTTCTTGAACCAAGGGCTAAAACCCCTCCTAAAAGCTTCAAAAGGTAAACCCTAGAAATTTGTTTAAAACATCTCAATGAGTTAGTATAAATCTAAGGGTTAGTATATTAATTATACTGTTTTGTATGCTATGGGTGATGGGAATGGAGTTTGGCAACTTCATTCCCCACAAAACCGATTTGTGCAAGAAAGAAGGAAGAAGAGAATGGGAAAAGAGATGAAGGAAAAATAAGCTCAAGGTAAGAGCTCCTTCCTAATGTTTAATTCTATTGCATTAGAGTAATGGGAATGGGTAAACACATAAAAGAACCTAAACTATTGTATTAGTATTGAAGTTTATGAAGTTTTGAGTATTTGGGAACTAGTAAGTAAATTGGGGTTAGAGCCAAGTATATTGTATATGTGTATTAGTATTGTGGATTGAGGAAGTATTGTTGAGTTGGTATTGTATTGGTTGCTGGTAGGACCCTTGTATGGGTGTGGCTAGAATAGGAATGAACTTGGTGAAGAAAGTGTGTGGCTAAGTAAGAAAAGTAGGTGAACTATGGCAAAATTTGGTAGGAATTATGTATTAAGAATGACTTGGTGAGTGGAAAACCAAGGTGTGTATTGGAGTTAGTAGAGAGGTTTAATAACTATGGAGTAGTAGTTGTGGTAAGAGAATGAAAGGATATAAAATCTATAGCAAGAGGTATTGGATTGCCTTGGAGAAACTAGGAAGAACTAGAGTATAAGACTTGGTAAAATGAAGGTTGGACTTGGGTATAGATGGTGTAATTACTTGGGAATGTATTTGGGATGCTAGTAGTGGTACTGGTAGTAGAAGTATTGGATGGGAGAATCGAGTATTGAAAATCTGTAGCAATGCAAGTAGGAAAAACTAGTGTAAGTGCTGGAATGAATTTAGAAAACAAGTGAGTGGATTAGTATAGAATGGTGTGATAAATTAAGGGATGAACTAAGGGGTATTAGGAAGTTTAATTAACATTAAAACATGTGGGATTGAGTGTAGGAACAATGGGGAAGTAATGGGTAAGAAGAGGGACTGAAAACAGTATTTAAAACTGAAATACTAGGCCGGACCGACCTTGGGACCGGACTTGCAAGGTCAGTCGAGCCCAGACTTACAAAGGTGGAAAAACCTTCTGGAATGGACCGACCTTGGGACCGGACTTGCAAGGTCGGTCGGCCAGAAAAATTCACGTAACAAAACCTTCTGGAATGGACCGACCTTGGGACCGGACTTGCAAGGTCGGTCGGCTTAAAATTCGCCTGTAATGTAACCCACTGGAATGGACCGACCTTGGGACCGGACTTGCAAGGTCGGTCGGCCCCGTAATTTTCCAGCGTAATACCTTACTAACTTCGACCGACCTTGGGTCCGACCCTGGGTAAGGTCGGTCGGGTCAAACAAAAAAAATAAATAATAATTATAATAAGTATGTATATATATATATATATATATAATATATATATGTATACCCACCTATACATATGTAAATATGTATGTAAGCGCACCAAAGTAAAGTAAGTAAACCAAGTATAAGTGAAAGAATTGTAAGGACTTAGAAAGTATGAATTAGTAAACGCAAGAGTAATCGAGTTAGTTAATGATAGTTAGATTAATCATTCAATTGTATGTATATCATAGGATTTGATTTGTGAACACCGGAGGAACGTTGGGACACAAGTACAATGGTGAACGGTATGATTTCTTCATGCCCTGTATCCTAATCTGGTTACCCCGATTTGTGTGCTTATTTGATCACCTAAATAAGATAACTGCATGAATCGGACTATATTGCACTTACCTGTGCTTGACTTATGCCGTTCTCGATGTTTATTGTCTTGAACACTAGTTTGTATAATTCATGAAATATATGAATAATGATGAAGTGTTTGTATCTCGTAGTGTACTTGTGTTGTATTGTATTGCGTATGGATGCGTATATGAACAATGTAATGTGTATGTGGCCTGGATGTTGACTTCTACTAATTCCTAACTACCTAACTCCTAACTTAAGTGAGTAAATTGGAATGAGTAGAAGTCCGATATAGCTTCGGCCACGCGTGAGGATGAGGAGACACAAGAGGTTGGATCCGATTCCTGACTCTTAAACTGGTCTGCGGCCCAAACCCTTAAATGGGTAGCATCCCGGATTGGTGAGTCAAGTAAATCCCGGTGATGGGACGGAGTAGTCCCCGGGCCGGAGGTCCCGACGACTTAACATGAGTAAGAGTAAGTAAGTAAGTATGTATGAGTGTAGTATGTATGCGTAAGTACTGTGGAACGAGTAAAAGAGTAATCTCCACCCGATTAACCCGGGTGGACCAACATGAGCTAACAAGGATATGCATTGTGTATGTATTGCGTATGTATTATATATGTATTGTGTAATGCGGATCCCAGAAAGGTAAGAATGTATCTGATTGCCTGTATGGGTTACCATGTTATTGAAGAGTGTGTAATGACGTGTATGTATGTATTCCTTGCGTAATATTGTGATAGTATGTATAAGAGCATGTATGCATGTATGTTTGAATGAAATCAATCGCATGTATTCGACCAAGTGGTCGGCGTACCCTCACTAGTACGCGGGGTATGCGGTTATCATATTCAGCGAAAGCTAACCCCCTCGAGGGAACGTTTATAGTGTGCAGGTACCCGAAGCGGCTCGGGTCAAGGTAAGAGACCGGTGGCACGCCCTTGTATTTAGGAAGCAAGTAGTTGTGAGGAATGGGTAGTGGGTAGACTCCTAGTGAGTACATAGGAACTTGGAAGAATCATGGTAATTGTATTTGGAACTTAGTAAACTCGGTTGTGTATATTGTATTGTATGGATTATGAAGGAGTAAAGTATTGAGTGGAGCATTGGTGTAATTGATTGGCAATTGTAGTGAAGATTGTATTTGTGTAGCACTCGGATATTCCGGTCCATCAGACCGATGCTGTATGTTGAAGTAGTAGCCTTGTTAGTCACGTGGGTGACTAACGGCATTGTATCACCCACTGTATGTAAGTAAGTATCCGCTGCGTGACTCGGAAGCACGAGGAGAATGGACGGTAATTATTGTATTAATGGTAGGGGTGTTACACACAACCTTGAAGTAACCAGACCTAGATGCTGCAGAAATGAAGGAAACACAAAGAGCACACCAAATTCTCCAACCTGATGCATCTGATGTACTCTTTGAGGGGGGGGGGGGGTATTAGATATAGGATATATGTTGTATGTAATATTGTCCTATGATGTAATATTGTCCCTAGATTATAGTTTAGGCATTATATGTAATGGGGGTTTATTTTCTGTTCTTTTGTAATAACAGTGTGCGGTCGACTGACTCATATAAAAGCAGGTTACAATAGTTCTATTTTCTTACACATACATACATTATGTAAAACACACCCTCATAAACTTACTTTCATCACTGTTACAGGTCAATAGAAGGAGCTGTTTTATGTTGTCAAGAAACTACGTCACAAGACTGACTGAGGACACATTAGCACGTAAAGCCCGCTCTGGTATTTTGCCTATTGTGAAACATAAATTCTTAGCTACACCTGACTGTAGCTATTGATAGCTACATTAGGGGTAAGTTTTGTAATTTAGAAAAATTGAGAGTGAGATATGAGGGAGCATGCGCGTTCGCTTTTTTTTGTGTAAAGATTTATTCTTTTTCTTTCTTTATCACAAAAACTAAAAATTGTTTTAACTTTTAATATATAAGTCCAAATTGAAAAAAAGTATATCATTGTTCACCTAAATTCAAGATCTTCAAAACAAGACTAGTCATGGATATGTTTTGACAACTTTTAAAAAAAATATTTGTTGATACACTAAAATGACAATATGATTCATTAATTTGTATTATGATTCATTAAAATTGATATTATGATTCATTAAGTAATAAGTGGTGAATTCGACATTTTAACTTTCCCAGGGTAGGTTTTAGGGTGTTTGGGGGGTAGGGTAATCTATGTGGAATTTGTTCTGTACTTTATATTGTAGCAACTAACTTGACACTTTTTAGGGTTTGTGGTAAAACCAGTCCACTGCAAACCTTAAAAACGCCTTCAACATTTAGCTTTCCTAGGGTGGGTTTTGGGGTGTTTTGGGGGGTAGGGTAATCTATTTGGAATTTGTTCTGTACTTTATATTGCAGCAACTAACTCAACCTGTTTTCAAGGTTTGTGGTAGCGGGTTTAGTGAAATACCTTCAAATTAATTTAACTTAATTTAAGGGATTTCTTTTATTAAAACCGTAAATAATACCATTAATTATTATATTATAGTATGGAATTGTGAATAATAAATCATTATATCCTTATATGGAATTATGAAAATTAAATCATGGGATTCCTCCCATTTAATCCTAAAGAATACTATTAAATATTGGATTACCATATATTATTATATAGTATTATGAATTTAATAATAAGATTTACAAGTCAATAAATCTTGGAAAAATTTCTAAACACTCCAAGTATATTATAAAGATTTAGAAAGAGTTGGAACATTGTTTTGAAACATAAAAGTCAATATAAAATTCTAGAAACCCTAAAGCTTCTCAAGCCTTGCTAGGGTTGACTTTTGAGAATGGTCAAACCAGCCCATGATACCTATACCAATAAATAGGTTATGGAAAACCATGAAGATCGATAAAAAGAACGTCAAAAACGGATCATCCTAGCCAAAGTTATGATAAAATGAAGTTTAGAGCCAAAATTTTGAAAAGATGCTGATGTGGCAAGTCTGCTGACTCACCCGCGCGCCTCGGTAAACGCGCCCAACACTTAGCCGATTTCTATCTCCTTGCTTTCCGGTAACCGATTTCAGATTTTGCCCTAACTTGTAACCTCCATATCTCTCTCATCTTTTAGAATTTTTGAGTGTCGTCTTCTTTGTTGACTTCTCCTCCACTTCCTCTTTACAACCATAACTCACACTAAACCTAGATCATCCTAAATCAACCGGAAATTCGATCCAAAGTAGCCACCCTGTGAAACCGAAACCGTAGATTCCAGTTTCCTTCAATTTCAGGTAAGATTCGTCTTGCCATAACTTCCTCATCTTTCAACCAAAATTCGATTTCTATAGCTCGTTGTGTAGATCATTAATCCCTCTACAACTTTCGTGTTGATGACCAAGGCTGATTCATAACCGATTGGGAGAGCGAGACGTCTAAAGATCTCGATTCACCATTGCATAAAATCATACAGAAACACAAGGTATAAACTCGTAACTTTCAGCTCCGATTCCTTTCTGTGTAATACAAGTTAGAGTGAGTTCTTGCTATCATTGTGTAGATTAAGTTTCCTCTTTGGATTAAGCCTAATACCAAGTTCTAACTCGATCTGTACCGAAACTTATAGTGTTGTAAAGTTGGCTACTCAATCAGTTCGTAAAGGGGGATTTTTTCCAGAAACCGAAATCGAATTCTTTCGATTCGTGCAATTCCGGTAAGTTTCTTCAAATTCTTTCGACCTTGCTAATCGCCCTTACATTATCGGTCAAAACCATGTTCCAATTTCATCTATTACGCGTTAGGTTGAGAGAATTTGCTAGAATTGAAATCGGAAACCGAAATAAACCCTAACTTCGAACCCAGAATCGTATTTGATGTACACTGCATTATAGCTAGCGAAATTGGTATCAATGGAACCGGAATTAAATTTCGAATCTAATGGAACAAGAATCACTAAGTTTCATTCTATGGATTAGGAGAAATTGTCGAATTCGTACTCGAGTTCTGTTTGGTATTCGCTGATGAACTAGAGACTCAGGGGCCGTCCGATCGGGTTTTAAAGAACTGGACGGTCGAGATTATATCGTGGATAATAAAGAGTGTTTTAAGTTTTATAATATTTCAGATTTTAACTCTAACTTGTTGAATTTAGTTAATGGCCTTCCCGAATGTGTTTTGACTTAAATTTTAACCATAGATTCCTTATAAAATCTAGTTTATTTTGATGTAAATTAATATGTTTTGGAGTTTTAAACGTAAGTTATGATTTTTGCAAGTTACGGGTATTATGGAATTATTTGGTTAATTAAAAAAAAATTATGAAATAAAAATTTTATAATATGTATAAAATTTATAGTTACTGTATATTAAATTTGGAATTTTTGGACAATGGTAAATGGGTTTAAAAATTGTGTTTATGAGTTTTCATAAGAATAACTTATAATATATGGTTTTTAATGTAACAAAAATTAAAGTATGGTTTGTTAATAAACTTTTAAGCTGGGAAAAAATAAGGAAAACTAAATTAACATTTATAACAGTATGTTTATAAATGTTTTGGGTATTAGCTTTTAAGAGAAGTGAAATTATTTACATATATGTATATATACTTATATGGAAGAATTAAAATAGAAACTTATGTTAAATCAAGGAATTTAATTATTCTACATCTTATTATTATTTTATATGGGAGTTAATATTCTTAATCAAAACTAAGGGAAAATATATATTTACACATATATAAAAAGGAAATAAAATAGTAACTTAGGGTAAAACAGGGAGCTAATAAATCAACACTTATATTAACTTAATGCTATAGAAGCTAATATCCTAAGATATAGTAAAAGAAATACTTTATGAAACATACATGGAATGCAGATAAATGTTGAAGTAATAAGATAATTTAAATACAATAAGCTACATAGGGGATGTCTTAATAAAATTCTAATACAGGTATACGTATATATATATATATATATTAAATAAATAAAGGAAAACACTTTTTTATAAACCGTATATCGGTTGTGGTTATGCCTAAAAGTTATTAAACATAATTAAATACAATAAAATTTCTTTAAAATGGTATCTTGATAAATCTATATAATATATAGAATAGATATATATATATATATATATATAATATATATATAATATATATATAATATATAAATACATTAAATTGATGAGGGAAATAACATTCCTTGTGATAGTTATAATAAGAAATATATATATATATTAAACCTTAGGATTTTAACCGGTGTGTAATTAAATAGTCATTAATAACTTAAGGGTTTAATTACACAACATAAACGTAACACGGTCTTGGGCTAACCTACTGAGCCCAAGTTTATGAACTCCAAAAGCCCACTTAAACAATTCAAAGAGAGTTTGGGCCACTCTCAGGGCTAAATCCTAAATCATTCCAAATTAAACGAAATGGGTCTAACAAAGGATTTAATTAACAAAAACAAGCCCAAACCTTTGTGAGAGAATAATGCTAAACCTGGAACTATAAATTAGTAAGAATGGAAGGTTGTTTAGTTTATAAGTCCCTTAACTAATCGACATCTTGGAACACATTAATTCTAGGTTACTATTGGGGAACACTCGTTCAAAGTTAATTATTGTTCTTCACATACCAGGTACGAATTCTCGTACTCTTATGCTTTGCTAACAAGACTTAAGGGATGTTTTTGGCAAACGCTAATTGAGCTAAAATGGATTTTCTAAAAGGGAATGGTTGTGTGACTAACTCAGCTTGTGTGACTGACTGAGCCTGTTTGTGAAACTTTCTTGGTTGTTGGTTCCTTCTATCTAGTTGTTTCACTAGATATTAACTGCCTAGGGTTTACGCTTCTACACTCTGTAGGACTGAGTGTTTTGGTATTGCACTGGTGCAGTTAATGATCTAGTGGGTAACTGGGAATATGGGAAATATCTGGTATTGGTAATTCTTCCTTTGGATATTGGGTATTGTTTCATCCGTGAGTCGAGTTTGATCAGCCTTATTGGGAATGGATTCTTTCTATTGGGTATTAATTGTTGAGGGTTTACGCCTCTACACTCTATAGGACTGAGTGTTTTGGTATTGCTCTTGTGCAGTTAATAATCTAATGGGAATATGGGAAATGTTAATCTTGGTACTGAGTATGGATTCTTTTATTAAGTGGTACACACACTTTTCACCGATGACTGAGAACGGGTCGGTGGCAGCGGAGGTCTGCTATACCTCGTCCATATGGACAACTGACAGCGGAGGTCTGTTTACCTTGTCCCTGTGACAACTGACTGGCGGGGGGGGCCATCTCTTCCAATGGGTTTTATTCCACTCTTGAGTTATGGTTCTTGGATCTCTTCTTTCATTCCTAGTCCTTGTGACTACCTGGATCTTCATACTCCTAACTGGAACTGTGTCTAACACAAGCAATGATTGTACACTAACTTATTGTGATTCTTCTGATTGACTAACTTTAACTCTCTGTTATGTATTACTTTTGCAACTTGTTATCTTGACTTGGTGATTTTCGAAGTGCCTTGTTCCTCTGTGTGGTTTAAGTGATTGTATTCAGGCTATTATTTATTAAGAGTTGTATTATAAGTTTGTTTTGGAGGATCGTACCAGTTCCATTCCAGGGAACTGACCCACCCCTCTCGGGGTGGTCTGCTTGGTTTTATCTTGCAGGTACGAGTTATTTTACAGGTGGCCACGAAAAGAACGGGTGATTGGGATGGGATTAGGTTTTGTGGAGAGTTTAAGTGTTTTATTACTGTTTTATTTTTGTTAAGTTTTCTCGAGGTTCAGGCCGTGACAATTGTAATCTTTAAGTTGTAAATTGGAAAGGGTTGGTGCCGGTTGTTTGGAACCCGATGGTCTGTACGCCTTTAGTATTCTATTTCCGCTATAAATATGTTAAATAGGGGCGTTACAGAAATTGGTATCAGAGCGTAGTTACGCTCTGAACCCGAGAAAACAAGCCGAGCGAAATACTTAGATTATAGGTGCACCTAAAACTGGGGAACTGGGGTAGAATTGGGAAGTGACAACTCGAGAAAGGCGTGTGACCCTTACCCCATACTTACTTTACTACTTACGTTTTACTTCACGTACCTGTGAACCGTCCTTAGGACGTTATAAATATTGCATATTTTACTACATAGATATTAGACTCAACAATACACCTTCTAAGTAACAAAACCGTCAATACCAGCTAGATGTCTCGAAGAGGATGAAGAGGAGCTGGTCCCTCAGGAGGCTATGGACCCGACGCTGTCACCCCAGAGGTCATAGCGCAGATTGTGACAGCTCCATTAGCTCAGCAGCAGGCTCAGATCCCACAGCCACCACTGCCACCACCTAATGGTCCCCGGGAGTTCAACTGGCTGAAGGCAGTCAACGACCTTCGTCCCCCAGTCTACGAAGGCCAGCCAGAACCGAATACCTTAGAGAGATACATCGACGAGATGCAGAAGGCCTTCACCTCTCTGCACGTTCCAGCGGGTCGCCAGGCGGACATAGCGGCCTACTTTCTCCAGGGACCAGCGCATCGATGGTGGCAGACCGCCAGAGCTGAGCTGACTGCCCAAGCGGACTTCGGCTTCCCAGCCTTCTTAGTGGCCTTGAGAGCCAAGTTCTATCCATCCTACCTACAGAAGAGGATGAGGAGCGAGTTCGAGCGGCTGAAGCAAGGAACTTCTTCTGTTGCTGAGTACTATAATAAATTTGTGGAGCTTCTCGCTGTTATTGGAGAGGGAGCTTACGCTCCAAGGTATCTGGTGGATAAATTCCACACCGGTTTGAACTTCCAGATCATGACTATGATCAGTTCCACCAGAGGGATGACCCTACAGGAGCTAGCGGATGACGCGAATGACTGCGAGACCACCATTGCCTACCAGGACTCTGTGCTAGGCAAGAGGAAGGGGAATGGTGTGAAAGAGGAAATGGAGGGAACTTTTCCCAGAACTACGAGAGGAAGGGAAAGTTCTACAAGGGGAGGAACGAGAAGGCCATGGTCCCCTCATATACTGGTGCTGAGCCACTCCGCTCCCAGCCACCTAGGGGAAATGGACCGGTAAGAAGATACTTCTGCAAGTGGTGCAAGAAGAACCACCCGGGCAAGGATTGTAAAGGAAATCTGGTGGAATGCAACTACTGTGGTAAGAAGGGGCATAGGGGATTCGAATGGCACAAGAACCCGGATTCTTGGAACTACAAGCCCGCCACCAGGACCACTGCTAGAGCCACAGCTGCTACTACTACTGGAGGAGGGAGGTTGAGGTGGCACAGGAGGTGCTGGACCATCTACCAGCCGCCCTGCCCAGAGCCATCCACAAAGGCCGGGACAGAACTACCCCAGAGGCCGGGCAAGGCACCGATCCTTAACATGGTGGATCGCGTCGAGGCAGCAAGTGATGACCCGAGTTCACCTGCTTTTGATATTTGCTTTCCTATTTTGCCATATTCCACACCCGACATCCCTTTTGAAGCCAAACCACACCCACCAGAGAAGTGTGAGGTCTTGAGACCCGGGATGATCTTACTACTAGAGTACCTGACCCCAGCAGTCCAGTATACATTGATCCTCAAGATCAGGGAGTTAGGTGTGAAGGAAGGAAATTTTTACACCCCTACCTTCAAGAATGGTTCAACCATGAAGGTGAAGATCATGTGCCTAGGTAAGAAGTGGAACCACACCACCAAGAGCTATGAAGAGGTGGAGGTGCCACCAATCCTGGAGGAACTGCAGACCATCATTAGAGCTGCAGTTAAGGCAGCACAAGAATTGGAGGATGAGCCCGTCCCAGGCCTAACCTCCGACGTGTGCATCATCAACTTCTATGGAAAGAAGGGTAAGCTAGGGATGCACCAAGACAAGGACGAATCACCAGAGTCCGTCACTAGAGGAGTTCCAGTAGTGTCCATATCACTTGGAGACGACGCGGAGTTCCTATTTGGTGATCAAAGGAGGATGGACCTTGCTACCAAGATCCTCCTGAAGTTGGGTGATGTACTGATTTTTGGTGGGGCAGGGCAGTAGACTCATCTACCATGGGGTGAAGAGAATCAAGCCCAACACAGCCCCACACCCATCATTAACCAGACCCATATCAAACCGGGCCGTCTAAACCTAACCTTTAGACAGACCTAGCCTTGTACTTTACAGTTTCAGCATTGTAAATTTTAAGTCGCTCATGAAGCTTTCAATAAGAATGGAAATTCTAAGAATTTTATTGCTTCATTGTAGGGGTTGGAAACTCAGGGATCAGGTTGAATGTGTTGAACCAGGCTCAAGCAACGAGCAATGGAATGGTCATCACAGGTATAAACATTAACCCTGAGTAATTACCTTGGAACGTTTACCCAGAATCTTAAAAATCTATCCTATAATTTCAGGCACGTTCCTAGTTAATGGAGTGGAGGCCACATCCTGTTTGATTCTGGAGCCTCACATTCCTTCATATCACAAGCGTACCATGCTAAGATAGATGCCCCTATAGAGGATATCCATGACTGCTCAGTCTTGCCATCCAGAGAGCTGATCAAATGCAGTAAGCAATGCAAGGAATTGAGTATACACATAAAGGGAGCAGACTTCCTTCTAGATGCCATAGTCTTCCCTGGCATGGGGTTCGACATAATTGTGGGCATGGACACGCTACAGCGGTACCGGGGTAGACTACACTGTGCAGAGCATCGTCTCCTCCTGAAGTCAGCTACAGGGATCACAGTGTCATACCGAATGCAACCTAAACAGCCGACTGTGAAGGTTGTATCGGCTTTATCCCTGATGAAGGAGGTGTCCAGGGGCGCTACCGCCTACTACTATTATGCCCATGATCTGAGGACGGATCTGAAGTTCCAGAGCGATGTTCCCATTGTGTCAGAGTACCCCGACGTTTTTCCAGAGGAGCTACATGGACTACCACCACTGAGAGAGGTTGAATTCAACATCGACCTCATACCTGGCACGGGACCGATTGCTAAGGCTCCCTACCGGATGGGCCCTGTAGAGATGGTTGAGTTGAAGAAGCAGCTACAGGAGCTACTAGATAAGGGTTTCATCAGACCCAGTGTCTCACCTTGGGCGCTCCAGTGCTTTTCGTCAAGAAGAAGGATGGGAGCATGAGACTCTGTATCGACTACAGGGAGCTGAACAATGTCACGATCAAGAACAAGTACCCACTGCCCAGGATCGATGACTTGTTCGACCAGCTGAGGGGAGCTAAGGTGTTCTCCAAGATTGATCTGCGTTCCGGATATCATCAGATAGCTGTAGCTGAGTTAGATATAGAGAAGACAGCCTTCCGGACCAATACGGCCACTACGAGTTCACAGTGATGCCGTTTGGACTGACCAATGCACCCGCGAGATTCATGGATCTGATGCGGAGAGTTCCAAGCCCAGTTGGATAAGTCAGTAGTCGTGTTCATAGACGACATCTTGATATTCTCCAAGAGTCGGGAGGAACACGAGCAGCATTTGAGGACAGCCTTGGAGACTCTGAGAGAGAAGAAGCTATATGCCAAGTTCAGCAAGTGTGAATTCTGGCTGGACAAGGTGTCATTTCTTGGACATGTGATCTCAGCTGAGGGAGTTTCAGTAGACCCAGCTAAGATTGAGGCAGTGAAGAGCTGGCATAGACCTCGCACTGTGACAGAGGTTAGGAGTTTCCTTGGGTTGGCTGGCTACTATAGACGCTTTGTGAAGGACTTCTCCAGGCTAGCCAAGCCCTTGACCTCTCTGATGAAGAAGGATAGCCCGTTCGTATGGACAGAGGCTTGTGAGGTCTCCTTCCAGGCGTTGAAGGACGCCTTGACCACAGCTCCAGTATTAGTGATCCCTGAGGGGAACGAGGAATACGAGGTGTATTGTGATGCTTCAGGCAGAGGGATTGGTGGGGTACTGATGCAGAATGGTAGAGTGGTAGCGTACGCTTCTTGACAGCTGAAGAAGCACAAAGAAAATTACCCCACACACGACCTTGAGCTCCTCGCCATAGTCTTCGCCTTGAAGATCTGGCAACATTACTTTATGGAGCCACAGTCCGGATTATGACAGACCATAAGAGTCTGAAGTACATCTGGACCCAGAAGGAGCTGAACCTGAGACAACGACGATGGGTCGAGCTACTGGCTGATTATGACATCAACCTTCAGTACACTGAAGGTAAAGGGAATGTCGTGGCAGACGCCCTGAGCAGGAGAGCATACTCACTCCTAGCCTTGATAGAGACGACCACGATAGCTGAGGAGATATACGCAGCCCAGGACAGTGATGTATACCTACAGGGCGTCAGGCAGAAGCTAGCAGACGGTTTGACTGATGGTCTGAAGTATGAGTACGAGCTAGACAGCGAGAGACACCTTCGAGTCAGAGGCAGACTCTGTGTTCCTCAGGATGCGACAGAACTTCAGACCAGTATTCTCTTTGAGGCTCATTCCTCTACATTATCAGTACACCCTGGAGCCACCAAGATGTACAAGGATTTGAAGCAGTTATTCTGGTGGAGCAGGATGAAGAGGGATGTAACAGATTTCGTCTCCCGATGCCTCACCTGTCAGAATGTGAAGTTTGAGCATCGCCGACCAGGAGGCCAGATTCAGTCATTACCAATACCGTGCTGGAAATTTGACGACATCAGCATGGACTTTGGGTCGGTCTCCCTCCAGCTAGAGGCGGACTGAATTCTATTTGGGTGATAGTCGATAGGTTGACCAAGACAGCCAGGTTTATACCTATCAAGGACACATGGAAGGTGCCTAAGTTGGCTGAGGTGTTCACCACAGAGCACATCCGGTACCATGGGGTACCGAAGACGATTGTCTCCGATCGTGACACACGTTTCCTCAGTAGATTTTGGCGTCAGGTGTAGGAGGCGTTTGGTACTCAGCTACGCCTTAGCACAGCCTTTCACCCTCAGACTGATGGGCAGACCGAGAGGACGATTCAGACGCTGGAGGATATGCTACGAGCAGTTGCTCTAGACTACCAGGGGAGTTGGGTAGAGCGTCTACACCTGGTGGAGTTCTCCTACAATAACTCCTACCACTCATCTATCGGCATGGCACCGTTCCAGGCTCTGTATGGCAGGCCGTGCCGGACTTTCTTATCATGGAGTGACCCTACCGAGGCAGTCCTGATTGGGCCCGAGTATGTTCAGACACTGCAGGATGACGTTAGAGTTATTCAGCAGCACATGAGGGCAGCGTAGTCTAGACAGAAATCCTATGGGGATCAGCGCACCAGAGAGCTCAAGTTTCAGTTGGGTGACATGGTTTTCTTACGGGTGTCTCCGATGAGAGGGATATTCAGATTTGGGATGAGGGGGAAACTAAGCCCTAAGTATGTCGGTCCGTACAGGATTACGGAGCGAGTGGGCCCAGCTGCTTACAGACTAGAGCTACCAGCGGAGTTGGGGAAGGTACACGACGTGTTTCATGTATCTCAGCTGAAGAAGTATATGCCTAACCTTTCTCACGTACTGCAGCCAGAGAGATTGGAGATTGAGCCTACACTGAGGTATGAGGAGACTCCTATTCGGATCTTGGACACGAAGGTCCGAGAAACGAGAGGCAGATCAGTCAAACTGGTGAAAGTTCTTTGGGAGCATCATGTGGTTGAGGAAGCTACTTGGGAGACTGAGGACTCCATGAGAGTGAAGTACCCACATCTATTCACATGATATTTGCTATCCTGCTGTGATTCACGTTAGTAGCGGTACGAGGGCGTACCTTAGCTTTTTGAAGGGGGATATACTGGCATACTCCTCCTTCGTTATCTCATCCGGATTATGCCCTGTTGCATTATTAGTAGAGGGAGAACATTATTAGTAGAGTGAGAGGTGTATGTATGTACGTAGTTTTACATTATGGCACGGTAGTATGTGACGATTTGATTTAGTATAATATCTTGGTATATTTTGATTCAGTTTTATATGTTGAGTCCTTGATTTGATTCTGAGTAATCTCGAGTGGAATTTGAAATAGAATGGATGGAAGTTAAGGAGGATTAGATTGGTATGAAAATTTGTTGGAATTATTATCGACTTCGGGGCAAAGTTTCTTTTAAAGGGGATATACTGAAATACCCCTAAAATAATTTAAATTAATTTAGGGATTTCTTTCTTTTATTAAAACCGTAATAATACATTAATTATTATATTATAGTATGGAATTGTGAATAATAAATCATTATATCCTTATATGGAATTATGAAAATTAAATCATGGGATTCCTCCCATTTAATCCTAAAGAATACTATTAAATATTGGATTACCATATATTATTTATAGTATTATGAATTTAATAATAAGATTTACAAGTCATAAAATCTTGGAAAAATTTCTAAACACTCCAAGTATATTATAAAGATTTTAGAAAGAGTTGGAACATTGTTTTTGAACATAAAAGTCAATATAAAATTCTAGAAACCCTAAAGCTTCTCAAGCCTTGCTAGGTTGACTTTTTGAGAATGGTCAAACCATCCATGAAACCTATACCAATAAATAGGTTATGGAAAACCATGAAGATCAATAAAAAACGTCAAAAACGGATCATCCTAGCCAAAGTTATGATAAAATGAAGTTTAGAGCCAAAATTTTGGAAAGATGCTGATGTGCAAGTCTGCTGACTCACCCGCGCGCCTCGTGGAAACACGCCCAACACTTAGCCGATTTCTATCTCCTTGCTTTCCGGCAACCGATTTCAGATTTGCCCTAACTTGTAACCTCCTTATCTCTCTCATCTTTTGGAATTTTTGAGTGTCTTCTTTGTTGTCTTCTCCTACACTTCCTCTTTACAACCATAACTCACACTAAACCTAGATCATCATCCAAAATCAACCGAAATTCGATCCAAAGTAGCCACCCTGCGAAACCGAAACCGCAGATTCCAGTTTCCTTTCGATTTCAGGTAAGATTCGTCTTGCCATAACTTCCTCATCTTTCAACCAAATTCGATTTCTATAGCTCGTTGTGTAGATCATTAATCCCTCTACAACTTTCGTGTTGATGACCAAGGCTGATTCATAACCGATTGGGAGAGCGAGACGTCTAAAGATCTCGATTCACCATTGCATAAATCATACAGAAACACAAGTATAAACTCGTAACTTTCGGCTCCGATTCCCTTTCGGTGTAGTACAAGTTAGAGTGAATTCTTGCTATCATTGTGTAGAGTTAAGTTTCCTCTTTAGATTAAGCCCAAGAACAAGTTCTAACTCGATCTGTACCGAAACTTATAGTGTTGTAAAGTTGGCTACTCAATCAGTTCGTAAGGGGGAGTTTTCCAGAAACCGAAATCGAATTCTTTCGATTCGTGCAATTCCGATAAGTTTTCTTCAAATTCTTTTGACCTTGCTAATCGCCCTTACGTTATCGGTCAAACCATGTTCCAATTTCATCTATTACGCGTTAGGTTGGGAGAATTTGCTAGAATTGAATTCGGAAACCGAAATAAACCTAACTTCGAACCCAGAATCGTATTTGATGTACACTGCATTATAGCTAGCGAAATTGGTATCAATGGAACCGGAATCAAGTTTTGAATCTAATGGAACAAGAATCACTAAGTTTCGTTCTATGGATTAGGAGAAATTGTCGAATTCGTACTCGAGTTCTGTTTGGTATTCACTGATGAACTAGAGACTCAGGGCCGTCCGATCGGGTTTTAAAGAACTGGACAGTCGAGATTATATCGTGGATAATAAAGAGTGTTTTAAGTTTTATAATATTTAGATTTTAACTCTAACTTGTTGAATTTAGTTAATGGCCTTCCCGAATGTGTTTTGACTTAAATTTTAACCATAGATTCCTTATAAAATCTAGTTTATTTTGATGTAAATTAATATGGTTTTTGGAGTTTTTAAACGTAAGTTATGATTTTTGCAAGTTACGGGTATTATGGAATTATTTGGTTAATTAAAAAGATATTTTTATGAAATAAAATTTTATAATATGTATAAAATGTTATAGTTACTGTATATTAAATTTGGGAATTTTTGGACAATGGTAAATGGGTTTAAAAATTGTGTTTATGAGTTTTTTCATAAGAATGACTTATAATATATGGTTTTTAATGTAACAAAAATTAAAGTATGGTTTGTTACTAAACTTTTAAGCTGGGAAAAAATAAGAAAACTAAATTAACATTTTATAACATTATGTTTATAAATGTTTTGGGTATTAGCTTTTAAGAGAAGTGAAATTATTTACATATATGTATATATACTTATATGGAAGAATTAAATAGAAACTTATGTTAAATCAAGGAATTTAATTATTCTACATCTTATTTATTATTTTATATGGGGAGTTAATATTCTAATCAAACTAAGGGAATATATATATATATATTACACATATATAAAAAGGAAATAAAATAGTAACTTAGGGTAAAAACAGGGAGCTAATAAATCAACACTTATATTAACTTAATGCTATAGAAGCTAATATCCTGAGATATAGTAAAAGAAATACTTTATGAAACATACATGGAATGCAGATAAATGTTGAAGTAATAAGATAATTTAAATACAATAAGCTACATAGGGGATGTCTTAATTAAATTCTAATACAGGTATACATATATATATTAAATAAATAAAGAAAAAACACTTTATTTTATAAACCGTATATCGGTTTGTGTTATGCCTAAAAGTTATTGAACATAATTAAACAATAAAATTTCTTAAAAATGTTATGGATAAATCTAATACATAAATATATATATATATATAATATATATATATATATATATATATATATATATATATACATTAAAATAGATGAGGGAAATAACATCCCTTGTGATAGTTATAATAAGAAAATATATATATATAATATATATATATATATTATATATATATATATACTATATTACCTTAGGATTTTACCCGGTGTAAATTAAATAGTCATTAATAACTTAAGGTTTAATTACACAAACATAAACGTAACACGGTCTTGGGCTAACCTACTGAGCCCAAGTTTATGAACTCCAAAAAGCCCACTTAAACAATTCAAAGAGAGTTTGGGCCACTCTCAGGGCTAAATCCTAAATCATTCCAAATTAAACGAAATGGGCCTAACAAGGATTTAATTAACAAAAACAAGCCCAAACTTTTGTGAGAGAATAATGCTAAACCTGAAACTATAAATTAGTAAGATGGAAGGTTGTTTAGTTATAAGTCCCTTAACTAATTGACATCTTGGAACAGATTAATTCTAGGTTACTATTGGGGGACACTCGTTCAAAGTTAATTATTGTTCTTCACATACCAGGTATGAATTCTCGTACTCTTATGCTTTGCTAACAAGACTTAAGGGATGTTTTTGGCAAACGCTAATTGAGCTAAAATGGATTTTCTAAAAGGGATGGTTGTGTGACTAACTCAGCTTGTGTGACTGACTGAGCCTGTTTGTGAAACTTCCTTGGTTGTTGGTTCCTTCTATCTAGTTGTTTCACTAGATATTAACTGCCTAGGGTTTACGCTTCTACACTCTGTAGGACTGAGTGTTTTGGTATTGCTCTGGTGTAGTTAATGATCTAGTGGGGTAACTGGGAATATGGGAATATCTGGTATTGGTAATTCTTCCTTTGGATATTGGGTATTGTTTTCATCCATGAGTCGAGTTTGATCAGCCTTATTGGGAATGGATTCTTTCTATTGGGTATTAATTGTTGAGGGTTTACGCCTCTGCACTCTGTAGGACTGAGTGTTTTGGTATTGCTCTTGTGCAATTAATAATCTAATGGGAATATGAGAAATGTTAATCTTGGTACTGAGTATGGATTCTTTTATTAAGTGGTGCACACACTTTTCACTTGATGACTGAGAACGGGTCGGTGGCAGCGGAGGTCTGCTATACCTCGTCCATATGGACAACTGACAGCGGAGGTCTGTTTACCTCGTCCCTGTGACAACTGACTGGCGGTGGGGGCCATCTCTCCCAATGGGTTTTATTCCACTCTTGAGTTATGGTTCTTGGATCTCTTCTTTCATTCCTAGTCCTTGTGACTACCTGGATCTTCATACTCCTAACTGGAACTGTGTCTAACACAAGCAATGGTTGTACACTAACTTATGGTGATTCTTCTGATTGACTAACTTTAACTCTCTGTTATGTATTACTTTGCAACTTGTTATCTTGACTTGGTGATTTTCGAAGTGCCTTGTTCCTCTGTGTGGTTTAAGTGATTGTATTCAGGCTATTATTTATTTAAGAGTTGTATTATAAGTTTTTTTTGGAGGATCGTACCAGTTCCATTCCAGGGAACTGACCCACCCCTCTCGGGTGGGTTGCTTGGTTTTATCTTGCAGGTACGAGTTATTTTACAGGTGGCCACGAAGAGAATGAGTGATTGGGATGGGATTAGGTTTTGTGGAGAGTTTAAGTGTTTATTACTGTTTTATTTTGTTAAGTTTTCTCGAGGTTCAGGTCGTGACAATTGTAATCTTTAAGTTGTAAATTGGTGAGGTTTGGTGCCGGGTGTTTGGAACCCGATGGTCTGTACGCCTTTAGTATTTTATTTCCGCTATAAATATGTTAAATAGGGGCGTTACATTTAGGGTCTGCAAACTCTAAAAATGCCTTCGACATTTTTTAACTTTACTAGGATGGGTTTTGGGGTCTAACAACCCTAAACCCGCTACCACAAACCCTAAAATGTCTTCGATGTTTTTTAGCTTTCCTAGGGTGGGTTTTAGGGTGTGTGGGGTTAGAGTAATTTATTTGGAAGTCGTTCTATACTTTAATGTGATGATGTACATATTTTAATGTGAGAATGTACATGTTTTAATGTGAAGATGTACATGTTCAAATGTGAGAATGTACATGTTCAAATGTGAGAATGTACATGTTCAAATGTGAGAATGTACATGTTCAATTATTAGAATGTATGTTTTAATGAACATTTGTACATGTTTGTATGACCATCCGTACAAGTTTTCTCCCTTATATGTACAGGTTTTAATCTAAGGATGTACATATTTAATGATTCGTACAGGTTTATGTGAACATTTGTATGTTTTTAATGCGAGGATGTACATGTTTTAATAAACATTTGTACATGTTTGTATGACCATCTGTTACAAGTTTCTTTTTATGTTATGTGCACTATAACCCTAAGCTATGTTAGTTTTTTTTTTAATTGTATATATTTTTTATTTTTACTTGTCAGATTAGCATACATGTTCAACATATGTAACCAGATGGCTACATGTAGCTCGGACTGGTTGATTATGAAATTGATGATTCCAATGTTGAGGGAGTATCACAGTTTTTTCTTTTTTTCTTTTTTTGAAGTGAGGGAGTATCACAGTTCATTTCGACGTGTGAGCCTTGACGATTGAACCGGATGTAAATTTCATGCAATTGTCTCCTCATCATGAGGGAGATATAAAATCCCTTTCGCGAAAGTTTAAACCCTTGAACGATTCTTGCCATTTGAACAACTGTTGCTCCCATGTCCTTGGAAGGTAGAACCCAGAATGGTCTCCCAATTAGTAGTATTATTTAAATTTATAATTACCTTTACTCACATGACCACACATGGCCATTTACGTTCTTCGCTCGATTCTCCTCTCTCGTTGTGATTTGGATGGAACATTGACCGAAGTTATTTATCTGGCTTCCCCACGCCCCGGGGGAGAAGAGAGTCGGATGAAGGTAGTTCCCGCCACGAAATCATCAGCTGACAGGTTCATAGCGATGTCAACGAAAACTATATTCCCTTCATTCTCTCTCCAGTGTCCCCATCCATCTTCCGGTGCCGTTGATTGTTCAAAGCATATGTTGTTCATGCTTTGTTTGTTTCATCAGCCTTCCCGACCTATCTCTTTCTTCATCCTACTCTGTTGCTCTTTCTTTTTCCATGTTTTGAGATGGACATTTGGGCATACTCATCAGCTGCTATTTGAAGAACCTTTACTTCGGTCCCAACTTCCCAGATTCGATACATTACTTAGGGAAGTCAAGAAAGACCCTATTTCCGCTTATCTGAGCATTGTTTGATGGCATTGCTGAAGAACGCTGGGCGGCAATGGTCTGTTGGGTTTAGAAGTTTGGTCAGGAGGAAGCAAGTCGACTCAATTTACATTAGGGGAGGAGGGAGTCAACTGGCAAAGAGATTGACTGTTCGTGACCTTGTTGCTATTGGTATTTAGTCTCAATTTTCATCTAAGCTCTTTCTTTCACTTTTTAATTGCATATGATATTGATGTTTCCGTGGTATCAGTAGATTTTCTTTTGGTGGAAGATTATTATTGTCCATCGTTTTGGTTATTAGGATTTTCCTCTCCGTTGCTTTCCGATCATGGGAGCATAATGCATGTAAGTATTTGTTATCTGGCGCCAGATACATTCAGTTACGAGACCCAAAAGTTGAAGCACGTTGTGTATGAACAATTTGGTAGCAATCACACGTATTTGAGGTTGATTGATTATGGGTATTATGTTTATCTCTTGCGTTTATCCTATACTGTTCTTTTTCTTGGTTCCCATGTATATATTGTAACTATCATCAGTTAGTTGCCTTGGTGCATCCTATGTTTCACTAAATGCAATACGTAACCTCTGTTTAGTGTATCCTGACTCCTGTTATTGTGACTTTGTGTTCAGGTGCTGGAGCAACCATCGGTGCTGGAGTGTATATCCTTATAGGGACTGTTGCTAAAGAAGATACAGGGCCAGCTCTCACCCTTTCATTCCTGATTGCGGGTATAGCTGCTGCACTATCAGCATTCTGTTACGCTGAACTTGCCTGCCGTTGTCCTTCTGCTGGAAGTGCTTATCATTATTCCTACATTTGTGTTGGAGAAGGGTATATTCATAGCTTCACTAACCTCTACACTGAATTTGCTGTCTTCATTGGTTGTTTGGTTGTTGATATTTTCCTTGAGTAAAAATTTTGATCTTAAACTTCACATTTTGATCTTAAAATTCTCATTTTGATATTAAACTTCACACTTTGATCTTTTTCTTCAGCGTGGCTTGGTTGATTGGCTGGGCTCTGATATTGGAATACACTGTTGGTGGTGCCGCTGTTGCCCGTGGAATCTCTCCAAATCTGGTGCTTTAACTTTTTGTTCTTCTCTGAAGTCAATGTTTCTATCCAGTATTCAGAAAGGTTTATCATTAATTTTATATGAGTAGTGGTGCACCTACTCAAGATTCTACTCCCTTTGTTCTGGGTATTCTTTATCTAGGAGCGCTTGCAATCTATAATGCTTATGACAAGGCAATAACTAATCTTACCTAGATAGAAAATAACATGTACCCTGTGGGAAAGCAATGTCTGTACACCCATGTTTCATATGCAAAAAGGTGAAATAGACTGGATGATCAATGAATTTGTCTTTAATTTGAGCATAAAAGAGAAAAGATTTTTATGGATATTTACCTTTCATTGTTTCCTTTTTTAGGTTTAGGTTATGCTTTCTTACTAATTTCATTCCACTTGCTGTTCAGGCATTGTACTTTGGAGGAGGATAACCTTCCTAGTGTTTTGGCTCGTCATACCTTGTTTGGAGTTACAGTTGACCCGTGTGCTGCTATGCTAGTCTTTGTTGTTACTATTCTACTCTCCATGGGAGTAAAAGAAGTACACTTTCAATTAATTTATCCTGGTCCTAACTTTGTGGATTTTTGTACACTAATTTTGCCAACTTCTGTTATCTAATAAAGCGCTTCTTCGTTTCAGAGTACATCAGTGCAATCTGTAGTCACCGTCTTGAATGTCTGTTGCTTGATGTTTATCATAATTGCTGGTGGATATCTTGCATTTAAAACAGGATGGGCTGGATATGATCTTTCTGATGGGTAATTTGTCTTACTTCTTTGTGTTGTTTATTTTTTCATCTTCAGTCATTCCTTTCCCCTCCCCTCCTTATGGTTTTTATCCTTGGTCATCTAGGTATTTCCCCTACGGACTCAAAGGGGTTCTTGCTGGATCTGCGACAGTCTTTTACTCATTCATTGGTTTTGATACAGTTGCTAGCACGGCAGAGGAGGTATGAAGATTCTGAAATTAGCTCTATCTTGATCGATAAAGATGTTTCTTTGGTTTATGAAATTTCTCTGCTATACTCTTTTATGTCTGATTTGAAGCAGTTGTAGTTTGATCTTTTTTCCAACTCATCAGAAGCTCTGACTTTTTCTTTCCTTACAATTTGTAACAGGTTAAGAATCCGCAAAGAGACTTGCCTCTTGGTATAGGGCTCGCTTATCTTTGTGCTGTGGTCTTTATATGTCAGTGTCCGTGGTTATTGTTGGATTAGTACCGTACTCCGACTTGAATGTGGACACTCCGATTTCGTCTGCTTTTTCTGACAAAGGAATGGAATGGGCAGCGTAAGTCAAAATCATTCTCAGTTTGGTATAATATATGCTTGTATTCCATTTACTGATTTACAGACTTTGAGAGTCTGTTTTGTTGTCAGTTTTCCTTATCACCTTGCTTCCCTTGACAGATACGTAGTGGCAACCGGGGCTGTGATGGCTCTTTGCGCAACTTTGCTTGGTAATCTTCTTCCTCAGGTTAGTAAATCTTGTCTTTAAAAACTAACTCATCCAATGCATTATATATTTCATTGAATTAATATACTTTTGCATCACAATAGAATGTATATATTGTCCGTCCTGCTGGTTGTTGCGTGTTTGACTGAATCCGCTACAATAACTTATAATCAGCCTCGCATCTTAATGGCCATGGCTAGAGATGGTTTACTACCACCATTGTTTTCGGACATTAACAAGCGCACCCAAGTTCCAGTGAAGAGCACTGTAGCAACTGGGTTCCTTGCTGCGGGTTTGGCATTCAGTATGGAAGTGTCACAGTTGGCTGGAATGGTATAATGAAATTAGCATTGTGCAATAGAAAGAAGCTGCATGGTTTTATTTGTCATTACTAACTCTTATGTGTATTTGTTCTTCAGGTGTGTAGGTACACTTATGGCTTTCACAATTGTAGCTGTTTCAGTGCTGATTCTTAGATATGTTCCTCCTGATGAAACACCCATGCCATCATCGTTTAGAGAATCAATTGCCTCCTTCTTTGAGGGTTCTCATCATAATAATGCTGCCCAAGATGACAGTGATGTGGATGTTGACAATGATTCCTTCTTCGTTGCCGATAGTGAACATGAACGGTTGCTTGGTAAAGTAGAGCCGCTTGAAATAAAATTCACCCAGACTGACAATACAACAACTTCAGGTGTGTGAAAGAAGGGACAATTGGAGACAAAATAATCATATTGGTAAATGGGTTTGAATGTTGGAGACAAACATGATCAATATTGCTAAATGGGTTTGATATTTGAGACAGATTGATCTGGGTCTAATAAGCTGATTGAAAAAGTGAGTTTTCGTTGTGTTTTACATTTTTGGTTATGTAGATTCTAAAAAGCGACTGAGAAGGCGAAAAGTAGCAGCTTGGAACATAACAGTAGTGTGCATATCAGTTTTGACACTTGCATTTGCGGCTTCTGCTGGAGACATACCCAGGTTCTTTTTTTTTTCTTTTTACTATTTAAGCTTTTCAATAACCATATCAGTAACAATGTTGACTCAGTTGGTGTGGATTTACTACCAGTTACGCTCAAATTGTGTTATGTGGAACCGCGGGTGCTGTTTTTATTGGTGGGGTATTATTCCTGGGCTCGACAGAGCAAGATGCTGCTAGGCATAACTTTGGTTACTCTGGAGGTAAATCTGCTAATTTGTCTCTTATTCATACAGAATTGCTGCTATCCATTCAAATTTTTGATAACAACACTCACCTTTTTTCAATTGTTCCAACTTGTTTTACAGGATTCAGTTGCCCATTTGTGCCGTATTTGCCAATTGCCTGCATCCTCGTGAACACCTATTTGTTAATCAATATCGGGTATGAATCAGCAACAGCTTTTTAAGTTCTGGTTATGTCAATTCCATCTTTCCTCTTTCTATTGTACTCATACGGATGGACCTCATATCAGAGTGGGTACATGGATCCGAGTATCGATATGGCTGCTCATAGGAGTGCTGGTATACTTGTTCTATGGCCGAACACACAGCTCGCTTCAAGATGCGGTATATGTTCCGGCAGCAATGGCTGATGAAATCTACCGTTCATCGTCAGAGTGGTCTTGCCCGAGCCCCATTATGAGTCCTAGTCCAAGCCGTGCACATTTTTGAAGGTGCTATGCAATAACTGCAGAATCTTAATGAGTCACATTATTGTTAATTCTTTTTCCACACTGTAGAAGAAAAAGAAAAGTAAGAAAGGTTTGATCTTTTGATTTCACTTTTTTTTTTTTTTTGCTGATGTTGTTTGTGTCATGTGTATCATCAGGTTAACAGTCTTGTGTAGATTATAATTTACTATTGTTAGTTTACCAAGGGTATGCTTTAGCTTTTAATGGCTCTGCCAATTTTGTTGTACCTAGTTTATGTTAGTTGTATTAGTAGCGATTAACAAGTGTGCGCTCTGGTCTTCTTTCTTTTTTCGTAAGACAAAAACCATTCAATTCAAGCTAAATTTCTTTTACAACTACTTTTTGCCTCTGCTTTTATTGGAAATAATATTGGTTACTAAACGTAATACTTCGTTTACGTAATATGTAATCATATATTTTGTTACAATAGAATATCTAGGTTGTTACATAGGAATCTAGGAGAATATTTTATCTCTTGTAACTATCTCAATCTTCTGACTAGTATATACATGAGTTAAGTTTGTAACAAGTCCTCAATGAAAACACAATGAGTATTCATGTATGATTTACAAGCAAAACCAACACTTTACAAAACAGAACCTTTTATTTCTATCATTGTATCAAGAGCACAGGAAGATTAAAAATCTTTCCGCTGTTTGGGTTTTTGGACATAGGAAGCGCCAATGGCAGATGGTGCTGGCAAAGTGAAGAAGGATGCAGTGTCTCCTTCTGCAGCAACTGGAACCACAATCGACATCAATGACCCGACATATGTTCACGCCACGGAGAATCCGGGGTTAAACCTTGTCTCAAAATTCAACGGGACGGGTTTCCTTGGCTGGAGATTCGATATGATCACGGCACTTAAGTCAAAGAACAAGTTCGGGTTTGTTGCAGGCAAATTTAAACGACCAGACGAAGAAGACACCATACGGTATGCGGCTTGGGAAAGAGCGAATTCCCTCGTCGTTTCCTGGATTAAGAATGCACTTGGCCCCGATGTTCTTGACAGCGTGCGGTTCTATGATGACACGAAAGAAATCTGGGACTCTCTTTGTGATTGTTACCAACACAGCAACCTTGCTATCATTCATTCCTGAAACGAGACCTAGGAGAAACAAAACAAGGTGATGAGTCAGTTGTTGAATATTTCAATAAGTTGAAGAGAGTGTGGGGCGCATTGGAGCAAGCCCGGCCACCGTAGAGTTGTAATTGCAACGGTTGCTCCTGTGACATAAACAGTTCCATTAAAAAGGCAATTGATGAAGATAAGCTCATACATTTTCTAATGTGCTTGAATCAAAATTATTTATCGATTTGTGACCAGATTTTGGCAATGCAAAATCCGCCCAGCTTGGAGAAAGCTTATTCCTTAATCATTCAAGAGGAAGAACGGAGAGACGGAAAGTTTACAAAGGAGGACGCATTGTCCTTCTACAATCATAGGTCGGCACAGACAGAGGGTTCCAGAAATTCAAACCCTAGCGGCAAAACTAAAACAAACAGGAGAAAAATCACCTGCACTTACTATAAGAAAAATGGACATACCTCAGAAGTTTGTGTTCAGAAATTAAAATGCAATCACTGTAAAAGAACTGGCCATCTTGAGAGCGACTGTTATCACCTCGATGAGAGGGATAATGTCCTCGCACGCAAAATAGAAAGGAGCAGGGTTTGCGCATAATGTAAAAACAGAAGAGCACTCAGATCAAACAAATCAAGACGGTGGGTTTACCGCTAGACAGATTCAACAGATAATGGAGCTAATACGCACCGCAAATTCAGTGGCAGTCAGACGAGCCAACTTACAGTAGTTTCTCAAGTAATGGTTTCTTTTGCAATGAAATTTGTCTTACAGTTCACATAACCTGTTTGAAGGGAAGTGGATCATAGATTCAGGATCGCATACCACATATCTGGAGAGAAAACCTATTTTGTGAACTGACGAATTTCAAAATGGAAAAACGATAATTTTGCAAGATGGCAGCACTCGCAATGTTAATCAGAGATGTGAGAGTCGGATGTCAAACTTAAAAGACAAAGTAAGTTGGAATGCTGTAGATAACAGACATCAGAAATTAACTCTTTGTGGAAAAGTCGATAACGATGACACACGATAACACAGTAATAATTTGAAGAATGACAGCAGACGCAATGTTAATCAGGTGGGAGATGTCGGATCGATGGAACTTCAAATAAAAGGAGTGCTATTCGTGTCGAATTTATGTTTAGTTTTATTTTTGAAAGCAAATTGACAGAAAATTGTGATTCTGCTATGATTTTTGATAACCATGGTTGTTTCTTCAGGACCGTTCGACAAGGAGAATTGAGAATTTGGAATAGGGTTGAATGGCCTCTATGTCTGGGATCCAGTCCGCGAAGAAGCTGGACAGAGTTTGGGCCGCGAGACTGCTAAGGAGTTTGACGCAGCTGGGTTGGGCTTGTAGACCGACGTTGCTGGGTTGGACTCGAAGAGTAAGTTTGTGTCAATACTGCAGATTTAGATATGAATTCCTTTGTAAAATCTAAAGCAAAAGATATTCATATTAAACTTGGACATGTTTCGTTCAAGAAACTTGTTCGATACAGCTAATAAAGCAGTCAGATTTTCATAATTATGCTTGTGATGTAAGCTATAAAAGTAGCTCAACGGTTGCCTTTCAGTCATTCTTTTATTAAAACAACAAGACCTTTTGAGATGCTTCATATAGATGTATGGGGCTCATTCAAAGTTGACACATACAATGGTTATAGACAATTTATCTGTGTTTGTTGATGATTTTACAAGAACAACATGGGTTCATCTTATCCAACAAAAGAGCACCGCTTAGGAAACAGTTGTCAGTTTTATTAGGATGATTGAGCGACAATTTGAAGTAAAGGTCAAAATTATTCGAACAAATAATGCAAGAGAACTTGGCAGTTCTAATGAAGGCATACTTTATTTTTCTCATAAAGGAATAATACATCAAACCACTTGTGCATACCCACTATAAAACAAAATGTAGTGGTTGAGCGAAAGCATAAGTATCTTTAGAGACTGCCAGGGCACTATATATTCAGTCTAATGTCCCACTTGTCTATTGGGGTGAATGTATTTTACATGCCATTTTTCTGATCAACAGGCTTCCTACCAAGGTTTTGGGTGGAAAGACACCATTTGAGATTTTGTTCGGGTATAAGCCACATATGATGCAATGCAGCCCTTTGGATGTTTGTGTTATAAAACTATTGTTCATAATACAGAAGGAAAATTTGGCCCAAGGAGAAGCTTATGTCTATCTTGGGGAAGATCCAAGGAAGAAAGGACACAAGGTTTTAAGTCTCGATGCTCAAGTGGCCTCACTACAAAAAAATTTCCCTTTACCAACGGGCAAAACCGTTGCTGAAAGTCGAAAATCCGTTGGAATAGGGTTGTTTGGGCTGCTGCAATGGACAATTTTCCGTTGCTATACCTACTGTTGTTATAAGTCTATACTAATGAAAAATCATCCGTAGCAGCAGCCTTAAAGTCTGTAGCAACGGATATATCCATTGGTACATACCTTTCTAGATTTGGTCGGCATACTACTTTAGCATCAGAGGATTCCGTTGGTATAGGCCATTTGCAACAGAAAATTCCGTTGGTATAGACTGTTGTACATTTAACCCTTCTGCAACAGAATTCTCCATTGGTAAACATTCATTGGTGACTACAATTGTTGTAGCCACTACATATATAACCTGTATCCTCATTATACCATGTATAATACACATTTACTCATGTACAACATCGATAAACTTGGATGAGCAATGTACTATTACTTCAAACAAACTTATATCATTAATACGTATAAAGTAGTTACAAAGTCTTATATAATCACTTACATATATTCAACACTACTAGGTAAAATAAAAAGACACAGCCAGCTTGTACTTAAAATGTGTACCCACTTTCTTCCAAAATCTATAACTACTTCACTAAGAACTTTCTATGGTAGTAAACAACTCAAAAGCTCCTAAGTTCAACTTCTTCATTTACCTGAAAGAGTGAATATAAATTAAATTAAGTAAGTACACATGTAAACATGATTGAAGTCATAACACACTGAATTAAGTATATATAAATATTTACACATACCGCCTTAATATTTTCCTAAATCAAAGGCTTGCATTGTTGTTTGGTTACTTGAAGATGGAGATTTTTCAGTACCACTTGCACCAGTAGAAGCCTTTTAGAAACAATGCAATCAGCACATGTTTGTCACAATGGAAGAAAAACAATAGAAGTTTACATCAACCTATCCTACCACATAAGCTACACGTACAAGATCATGTTGTTGACATCATAATGATACATGTTGCATCACATAACCTTGTAACTGCTGGAAAAATGGCAAACCAAGCACATACAGCACATGTCTGTCACAGTATAAGAAAAAAAACAATAGAAGTTTGCATATCAACCTATCCTACCACATAAGCCACACATTAAACTGCTGGAAAAATGGCAAACAGAAAGCACATATATTGCATGTACAGTATTCCTTTACATTGGTTTTCCAACTCAGCATGTAAAATGCTCATTTTAAAAACAAAACAAACTATCTTTTTGCTTTCATACAGATTTGACATGTAAATGTCTTATTCAACACCATTGTCCAACACTTGCTTGTTCAAACACATAAATACATTCACCACCTTACCAATCTCAGAAAGATACTAGTAAATGTGATAGTTTTTCACAAAAGAAAGTTCCACATTCAGCTGTTTGAAAACCAGCAGATAGCATATATACTAATTCCATTATAGATCCTTTAAAGAAGAAAGCAACACAAACCAAACAATATAGCACACACATTTAGAAGCATACCTGATTTACCCGAGCCTCTTCTATCATATTATCTAAGTTGAATCTCGGGTTGAATTCTTTGATAGCATCGGCTAAGGAAAAATGACCTTATACAGTCCATCGATTTCCTTCCGAGTGTCACCATTGCTTTGTTGTGAAGATTCTGCACCATTCACAAACATCTTTCCATGCATCTAACATGACCCTTTTTCTCAGGTCCTTTATGCTTAGCATAAACATCTTCTTTCCAAGGTATCTTATCACCATTAGGATGTGTACTACTAGATGCCAATCTGTCTTCATTGCTTCCTGTACACATTATACAATGTAATTACACTACTAGAAAACAGTAGTTTACCTACGGAAATTACCTACGGAATAAATTCCGTAGGTAATTACCGACGGAATACCTACGGTTTAAATACCAGCCCTTGGTTAAGTGATTACCTACGGAATACCGACGAAATTCCAATGAAAATTTTACCGACGGAATATTCCGTAGTAAATTAAAGGGAAAAGTGCGGGAGGTTGGCCGGTAATGGGCGGGATTTAAACAAAAGGTTACCGACGGAAAATTCCGTCGGTAAATTCTGCTAGAAAAGTACCTACGGACTCATTCGTCGGTAATTACTTTTCTACATATATGGCGAGGAGAGCTCTACTTACTGCAGGAAAGCGATCGTTTTTATGTTATATTTGCCGACGGACTGATTTCATCGGTAATTCCCTACGGAAATTTCCGTCGGTAAGTAATGCTATGTACTACAGCTGAGCGGACGTTTTTACTACTTCATTTTTGTAAACTTATTTACCGCGGCGGAATATATCGTCGGTGATTGTTAACTTAAAACACGATCTCTCCAGTCTATCTACTCTGTGTCATCGATTTGATTCTTCTTCTCTTCTTGAACAACGCCCATAACTGAGGAACTCCAGCCTTCCTCTCCTCCATTTTTCCTCTCCTCTCTATCGATTTACTGCAATTTCTTCAATTTTCCTTCTCTTCAGTCTTCACTTCATCACTGAGATTTTGCAACCCTTTCTGTTCTTCACTTGCTCAATCAATGCTCACTCACCAAAGTTCACAACCCTAACTCCCTCGCGTTCTAATTTCATCACCGAATTCATCACCGAATCGCTACCCTAACTCGTGTGTCTTCAACTTGCTCCATAAACCCAGACTCACTTCTCCCCTACTTCGTCGATGAATCGATCCCGCACCCCTTTCATGAGTGATTGAAGCTCGGATTTGAAATCAGGCTAGTGATGTGTTGTTGAATCAGAGCAGGAATTGGGGTCCGATGGATTTCGGCGAGGATGATGACGAATATGATGAAGATGAGGAGGACGATCGTAGCCTGGACCTGCTTGTTAGGTTTGTCGAGAACGTTTTCAAGAAGATCTCTAGACGAGCTCGCAAGGCTGTCAAATCTATTTTGCCTGTAACTATATCCCCCAGATTGGTTGGTCTCTCTCTGCGCCCCCATCCCAAATTTATATATCCTTCAAATTTGTATGTCTTCTTCAGGATTTCACGGGATTCAGCTGACTTCAGATCAGTCATTTTGAAGTTATTTTAAGCGTCAATCCTGTATGCTGATGTTGCATATATTTATGAAGTTTAATTTCCTCGTTTTGTGTGAATTGATATCACTGTGGAACCAATTTGGAATCTAATGTATGACCTGTTTTAAACTGATTGTATGAGCGGTCTACTGGTGCCAAATACCCACGAAAATCTGTTAAGAGGACTGAGCGACTTCTTCCAACCAGGACGCAGTTAACAGTTATCGGTGAGGTATATTATGAAATTATATGTACTAAACTGAGTAAAAGTGCATTTCACAAGTAAAATAGCAGTGCAAAGCTGATTTCTGCAACTCTAAGCTTCTTATTGATTGAGGTAGATATGGTCTTTCTTTCATCTCGCAAACATATTATTCCAAGAGGCTCTCTGACTTGCTTTACATATAATCTCTTGTGATTTTGAAGTATCTTATTGTTATGATTAGGATGGGTTTCTGAGGTGTAAACATATCTGTGGTGTAAATATATTTACTTCTATAAGGGAGTTAATGAAGGGGATCATTCTAGATGCAAGGGATAGTAGTGAGCAGGGGTATCTAGGAAACCTACCTCGTTTAGATTTCCATATTGTTTCAATATTTAAATACAAATTTGAATCTGAACGCAGACAAGGAGGGAAATATAGATATTCTTAGCCTATAAACAAAGAGGATGAACAGTGGGTTTGACATGGAAGATCTAAGGAGGAAATTAGGAGTGTATTTTTTATGTGTGCGCCTTGTGTCATTAGTACGAATTAGAAAGAAATGTATGTTCTCTTTGCCTTCCAGACTAGCTTTTCTCTAACGACGATGTTAGGGGGCAAGCTTGTTCGACTTTTTGAATCCTGAATTCGGACAATTTAAACCTAGCATTGCTTCATTCCAAAATTTGTCCAAACTAGAGGAACTCGTTCACCAAACTTCAAGCCGTGCCTGAAACGATTCATTCTCGAAATCGGCAAATTTTCTTTCTTTTGCTTTGATGCATTCTGCTTATCCATTAGATTTTAAATAACAATCTAATTAGTTTATTTGTCCAGGTCTTTTACAAGATGAGTAATTTCATTCTGCAAGCCATCTATTTAAGTTATTGTGGCTGTGTAATCATTTTTACAAACTAACTCTCATGTTTTGCTTCTGTTTGTCCCTCTCTGGTGTTTGTTTTTCTTTTCTTCTTCGCAGGAATTTTGTGTCCGTTCATCAACCGGTACTATCTAACCCCCTGTTGCTTCTGCATTTGACTGATTCGTGTGCGGACATAATATGCGGTTGATGCCCTCTGATTGATTACTCATTGATCTATCGTTGTTTTTTTTTGTATTCCGTTATCAGGCTCGTAGCGAATAGAGTTAGTTCTCACTTCTCTAATGTAATCTAAATCTGAATGTGCTTAAATGCCTCGTGTGGTCGGTTCGGTGGCTACATGTTTTATTTTTTTAATTCCTTTTTCAGAGCTGTAAATGTTGATGTTGTAACTGTTAAGGGTCAAAAAATATGATGAATTTCTCTGGTGAGGGGTTGCAGTTTTTTCTTGTATGTGTTTGAAACAGCCGATTGCCTTAATGAATTTGGATATAAAAAAAAACATAATCTCTTTGGCATTTTGTTTCTTGTTTATATGCGATAATTTTCTAATATACTCAAACATCTTGTCTTTCACCACCAGATTGAATACCGGGGCGCTGAACTGAACAAACAACCGCCAACCAGATTGAAGACGGGACTGGCTGATCTGAACAAGCGACCAAATTGAAGACGTGAACTGGTAATATACTTAAACTTACACACGTCTAAAATTTTGTCACACAGCATAGATAAATCAATGGGTAATTAGACTAGACTGCTTTATTTTCTGATTGTTATTTCTGTCACTCTGCATAGATAAATCAAAGGGTAATTAGACTGGACTGGCTTTATTTTTATTGTTGTTTATGTAACTGCTGTTGTTTGCAGATTGTGTTTCATTTCTCTGTGGTGTGTCCGTGTTTCATCGTTTATGGTGAATTGGTGTTTGGTGACTGTTGTTTAATCATTGTTGCATAGGTTGGCCTTATTTTCATTGTTTAGGGTGCTGACAATTGCTTAACTATATAATTTAGATACATACACACTGGTTTTACTCTCATTATCAAACTGCACTTTATTACGGCATTGAGATGTGTTCAGCAAGTAACAACGTGTTGGCTTATGTGTAACTTTTCATAACTCCTATTCCCCCTAGTACTGCAATTGTTCCCCTGTGTATCAATCCATTCAAATCTGTTCTGCTTGTCGTGTACCTGAGTCCCGGTTTGCTAACCAATCATGTCGTCTCTCTTGTAAAATGTATTACCTTTGAAGTCAAGGGTGAAGAAGCATAACCTTGTTCAGAGCTCAATACCTTGTCCTTATGGTGCATAGAATTTCTGTTATAGGTTTTGAGTGATGGGATATTTTCATTAATATTCTTGTATATTACTGATTCGAGCTCAACTCTCTCATATGGCTGCATCTCCAAAAATATGCTAATTTCTTATTGATTGGATGTTAATACATTGTTGTTTCTTCTGGTGACCCTCTACATAAGTTACTAGGCAGAACTTCAAGCTAGTCTCTACCGTTGATTGAGCCTCTACATGAAGAAGTTAAGGACATCATAATGGGATATTGACAAAAACACTGTAATAGCAAACACCGGACTGCTTCTTTGTTTTCCAGGGTGAGGGCAAGCCTGATTGACAAGGCTGAAAAAAAAATGCCCTTATTCTGGTGATAACAGAAGATGCTGTATTTCAATTTACATTCTGTTACAATGCAAATTGTATTTAGTAACTTTGTAAATTGTATTCAGTTACAGTGCAAATTGTAACAAACTGTTAATACTTGTATAATAACAGAAATGAAATACAACAAGAGAATTGATTCTTCTATCCAAGTTACTCCTTGACTTTCCCCTTGCTCCCTATGTGTGGCTTTATAATATATATAGTTCGTGGCTATTGAATATTTTAACATTTTATTGTTTAACAATTTTAATTTTGAAATAGCTTTATAATTCAAATATTAAAAAATGAAGAATAAATCACAATATAAACTAAATATGATCAAATAAATGCAAAATACAAAAAATATAAATACTTACGTATTACATACCGTTACTCACGGTCTATCTAATAATTGGTATAAAGGTTCGGAGGTAATTCATATGTAACAGTTTACCTACGGATTATTTTCGTAGGTAATATTTTACCTACGGATTACCTACGAAACGCCTAATAAAAATGGTTGGTAAGGGAGAGACGGGGAATGATGACGTGGCATCGGATTACCGACGGATTTTCCGTAGGTAATTTACCTTCGGACCGTTCCGTAGGTAATCCGTCGGTACTTATGGCTGACATTTCCGTAGGTAGTCCGTAGGTAATTTACCGACGGACTCATTTTTCCGTCGGTAATCTTATTACCGACCAATTAAATACCGACGGATGTTTTGAGTGAAATTTTGTCGGTAATCCGTCGGAATTATGATTACTACCTACGGATTACCTACGGAATTGTCCGTAGGTAATTCGCTTTTTTCCAGTAGTGTTAGTACATGTTTATCAACTTGAAACATTGATATATAGTTGAAAGAATTTAATATCGCCATTTCAGCAGCCTCTAGTGTAACATATTCTCCTGTTTTTCTGCTGAAGCGAGTTTTTTATGTAAATTGCAGCACGGGAAGGACGAGTTCCACTTGATTTTACAGTCTTTGGTACAGAAATTAAGAAAAAAATAATCATTGATTATTATTTATTGCAAATGCAATCTCATCTAGTTATGGAATGTGAACAAATGAAATCAATCACCTCTTCATGGATGACTCTAGCAAATGTCTTTATTCCGCCTATATGAGGATCCTTACTCTTGCTTTTATTCACTTTGTTTATTTCACTAATTTTCTGCATAATAGGAGTGAAATAACCTAGCGATACAAAGTGAAATAACCAAAGCATGACATGCTATAGTTACAAAAAATAAAAACTATCATTTTACCTTAGCTCCATCTGTAAGCCAGTACGTGAGAAGCAATTTAAATTGTCCTTTATCAACCCTTCCATCGTCCAATTTTTCCACCATTTGATCAAAAGTCTTGCTAGCATCAAAATACTTACTCTTCAAAGAATTTTTCCACAACCTCCACTTATCGTTCAAGTCAGCCAACACCCATCTCTTGGTTTCATCCATATCAGGTGCAAAAGAGAATTTTTTCTTATGAAAGAAATATTACATGAGCACGAATACAAAACATTTATTTTAAAGACCATAAACCAGTTTGATCTATTATAGAGAGTGTATACATATACCTGCACAAGCTCCCACATATCATCTTTCTTTTTTTTTTGTGGCATCTTACGCCAATCAGCATAATCAATAGGTGCATACCTAGAGTCTCGAGCTACAGTGCCCAAGAAACGGGTAAGTGTAGCGCCTTCATCACCAACCGGAGCTCCGTAGCAATTTAGCTTAACCTTGATTTTCTTATTTGATTCCAACTCCCAAACATCAGCCATAACAGTAGCACCTCGAGTCTTTTTTTCAGTTTGTGTTTCTTCTATTGATGTAAAAAGTATCAACTTCATAGTTTGTCATAAGGTATAAATGATCACTTATCTTTGTTACTGAAAATAAAAATAAAGTACAAAAATTCAAACCTTGCTGCGAAATTCACCATGGTAGAAGTTTACAGAGGTGTTAAGTTTCATTCTTATGTTTTTCCTTACTCCGACAGAGTAAGAAGAAATGATCTTCAAACTCCTCCGGCTCGGAATGATGTGTCCATGGATACATATTATACAGTTTGTGCAGAAGAAGAAGAAAGAAATGTTGTTGTCGGCGCCAACCATGCCTGAGATAGTCATAGAGCATGAAACACAAGTTTGTCGTTCTAGTCGGGAAAGCCACAAACCAGACTATTTGAATGATTATGTTTATAACACAGCGTTTCAAGAAGTTATGGATGAAAGGGTGTATAAAGACAGTGGTGTTTATGCAAACCTCATCATGGGGTGTGAGAGTCTTATAGAGATCAAACCAAATTCTTGCATAGCTTTATCTTCCAATGCCCACGACATCGTGACGTTTTTATTGGACATGAAAGAACTAAAATCTTATAAAGAAGTGTCTAAGCACACTCATTGGAAGGTAGCTATGAATGAAGAATTACGGGCCCTTAAGCAAAATGATACGTGGGATGTTGTTACTCTGCCATGTGGCAAAAAGGTGATAGGGTGCAAATGGGTTTATAAAATTAAACTTAAGTCTGATGGATCGCTAGAAAGATATTAAGCAAGGTTGGTAGCCAAAGGTTTCACACAACGTCCTGGGCTAGATTATAATGAGACTTTTTTCACCTGTAGTTAAGATGACAACGATTCGAGCACTTATAGTTGTTGCACTTAACAAAGGGTGGATTATTAATCAGCTCGACGTTAATGATGCTTTCTTGCATGGTGATCTGGATGAAGAAGTTTACATGAGAATACTAGATGGTCTTGATGTTGACGAAGTTAACAAGACTTTAAAGAAGTCTTTGTATGGGCTTAAACAAGCTTCAAAAAATGGTTCTCCAAATTAGCAGGATTCTTAATAACCCTCCACTTTTCTTGGTCAAAGAATGATTACTCTCTCTTTTTTAAGGATACGGAGGTTGGAAGAATCTTTCTTGCCATTTACGTGGATGATATTCTCGTCGTGGGAGCACGACAGATAGAGATTGATGAAATCAAAAATGCTTTAGATCAGAATTTCAAGATAAAGGATTTGGGATCTCTAAATTATTTCTTGGGCATAGAATACATACTCCGAAAGAGGCTACATTTTGTCTCAGCGTAAGTTTTGCATGGATCACATAAAGGAATATGATTGTCATGATAAACGAGCCATGCAAGGACCAATGATAGTTGGAAAACTGTTGTTGTCTAATGAGGGTACTCTCTTACAAGATCCAACTACTTATAAGAGACTTGTAGGGAAACTCAATTATTTATTTAACACTCGACCAGACATCAGCTACACAGTTTAAGATCTTAGTCAATTTATGCAACATCCTACTGATATTCATATGGACGCTGCTTTGCATGCACTATGCTACTTTAAAGGCACCATCAATTATGGAATACTTTTTACTAATGGGGAATCTTCCAAGTTGAATCTAACAGCCTTTTGTGATTCTGATTGGACAACTTGCCCTAACACCAGGAAGTCAGTATCTGGGTACTTATATAATTTTGGGAGATAGCCTAATATCATGGAAGACGAAAAAACAAGGATCAGTATCCCTTTCAAGTGCAGAAGCAGAGTATCGCTCTCTTCGACGTGTGACAGCAGAGCTGACATGGTTGACTCGCATATTGTCTGGGCTTTGCGTTGATGAAATCACACCCATACCGGTCAAGTGTGATAATCAATCTACTATCCATATAGCACAAAACCCCGTTTCCATGAAAGAACTAAGCACATTGAGATTGACTGTCACTTCATTCGTGAGAAGATACAACAAGGTCTTGTAGATGTTATTTATACTCACACTTTCGCACAGTTAGCTGAGATATTGACCTAGATCTTGCCTGGAACCAATTATAAAGAGTAGATACATCACATGGGCATGACAGATCATTCAAAAGTCAAGCCTTAGTAAACAAGTTTACCTCCAGCTTGCGGGGGGTATTGGAAATAATATTGCACTACAAGAAAAACATGTTTTAGCTATTGATAAATTGCTGCTATGCATATATTGGTATTTAAATTGGAAAATTGCTACTGATTTTTGATGTTATTAACAAAGTGGTTGCTTTTGTGCTACCACAACAACAATGGTAGCTAAACTTTTAGCCAGTAACTAAATGTCTACCGCCTTACAAGATTGCTACCATCAATAGTAGCTATTTTATCTTTCATTCCGATAGTTTTTAAAAGTAATTTTGCTACTAATATCGGTAGCTAAATTAATGAATTGCTACCACTTGGTTAATGCTAATTCAATCATGGTAGCTATTATGCTACTATTTGAGCAATAGTAGCAAAAAGATTCTAATCAATAGCTAACTAGCTACTATCTTAAAAGTTGCTACGACCATGTAGATAAGAAAAATTATGAAATTGCTACTAACACTTGATTATGGTTGCTATAATGCTACTATTTTGGCTATGATAGCAAATATTTTTAACAAGTAGCTAAATTGCTACTATCTTAAGTTTCAAAATTGCTACAGACTAATAATGCTGATAAAATTTCAGTTGATATTGTGCTAGAATATAAGAAATGATAGCTAATATTCATAAGAATTAATAAAATTATTATTGTCTTATAACTTAAACGTTTGAATACTACATAATTCAGAATACTAACCTATATTGTTGGTGCCATAGTGGATATATTATCTTCTTATATAAATATTTAAATTTTTATAGTTTTTTCAATATAGTACTTTAGTATATTTTACTTCTTACCTTTTAACTACCGAAATTTAAATAGAACTTTAAGTAAACAAAAATTTCTAATTCAAGAAAATTAATTAAAACTATATACCACTACAAGAATTTATTTATCATATAAGATATATGTAACATAATATATTTTTGATACTTATAATATTTTTAATTTTCAAAGTATCACACGTATTAATAAATTATAAAATAGAGTACATGTAATAATAATTTAAACTAGTACATATGTTGGTTAAAATTTACAAAATTAATATAAATTAGCTGTCAAAATAATTTAAATTAGTAAATGATATATTTGTATATAAATTTTAAAAGTTGTGTAGTTTTTATACATTTTACTATATAATTCTTTTAGTTTACAAAAATCACATAAATTAGTAAAATATAAAAATACAATAAATAATAACAATTTAAATTAGTTGACGTGGTGGTTTAAATTTGCAAAACAAATACAAACTATAAATATAATTTATAAATGTTTAAAGTTTTGTAAATGTATATATATGTTTAGCAAATTTTATACAATTTTAAGCCAACATACACTTTTATTTTTTATTTTTGACTGTACAAAATTAATGTTGTAATATTATATAAATTAAAATATCAACATCTATTTTATTAATTTTTACATATCCAAGGTTTGATCATATCTCGATCAAAATTTTGATTTATATTTAGAGTATCAAACATTCAATATATACATGTAGTATGTATATATGTTGTGAATAACTCTCATGGCTCAATGGTTAAGGTAATAGCTATCTTACCGACACATCACAGGATCGATTCCTGATGTGTGCATATTTTAAGCGCACCACGAATTAATTATACCATTGGTATGAGGTCCACCCATATGTTCGATCAAGGTGGTAAGAAACCAACACATGTATGAATATAATACTGCCACATTATTGGTGGCAATTTTTTTTAATGCAACCACTATAGTTGGTATCTAAAAAGAATTTATGCTACTGAATTTATTGGTAGCAAACAAAGTAAAGCTACCACACATAATCAGTAGTAAAATTGCTACCAGAAGTAAGACCAGTGACAAAATTGCTACCATAAGAAAGATCAGTGACAAAATTGCTACCATAAGAAAGAGCAGTGGCAGTGTGGTAGCAAAATTGCTACCAACCAGAAAACGGTAGCGAAAATCAATTTCGCCACCAAGGGTTTACCCACCGCCAAACTCCGGTAGCAAATAAACAAAAGCGGTAGCCCGTTCTATTTGACTACCAATTTCACTATTATTGCTACCAATTGCGTCGGTAGCAAACTAGCCTTTTTCTTGTAGTGTTGGTTACTAAGCGTAATACTTCATTTATGTAATATGTAATGAATAGTATATTTTGTTACAAGAGAATATCTAGGTTGTTACATAGGAAATCTAGGAGAATATTTTATCTCCTGTAACTACCTCTATCTTCTGACTAGTATATACGTACGAGTTAGGTTTGTAACAAGTCCTCAATGAAAACACAATGAGTATTCATGTATGATTTACAAGCAAAACCAATACTTTAAAAAAACAGATCCTTTTATTTCTATTTTTACAGATTAATAGTTACAACTCTTTATTTGAGAACATAAGACTTTTTACTCCTCTGGCAAACAACTCTTCAAGTCCATACCTAGTTTAGAGTTTGAGATATTTGGTTATGGCAAAATTTCGACGACAAAAAGGATTTTTGCAATGTTCAGTTAATAGCTGAAAAGACATAATTTTGAGTGATTTTTCAAACCATTTTTTTCAATATCGTTTTGTACTATAACCATTTTACCTTTTCATTTATATCTATTGATTATCTAAACATTCATAAGTAACTTACAATTCGCTAGACACTTCATGTAGTTAGGTCTAGTAGGGGCAAGCCTCATCATTCCTTTCTCTTTAGTACTCTTTGGAATACTTTTTAGTGATGACTTTAGTTTCTTTTCTTCACTGCAAGTGATGGGGATAAGGGGAAGACAGATGACTGTATTACCTTTCTTTCTTCTTTTTGTTGTCCAATCACCGTGTTCGCTTGGGCTGGATCCGGGATTGGGGGGGGGGGGGGTGGTCATTTGTGACTGGTGAGGTATTAAGATGTTAGATTTAGTGTTATCCTTAAAGATATTTATTATAAATTATTCCTTTATCTATATCTTATAATATTTGATTACATATTGCAAACATGTAATTTGATAAACAAAACACTACAAAATTAATCTAGAGGTTTAGTAAATCAAGTGTCTCCGGGTTGCAAATTATCCCAAGACTCAACCATCAGTACCTGCGATCAGAAAACATATATGCACACAAGAAGGGACCGCGCAAATCTGAAAAACTAAGTAAACCTCTGTCTCACAATGTAAAATACATTTTGAAAACCTTTTAAGCAATTATACAGACAAGCATAACGTAACACAATTCACCATTCCAAAACCATTTTCCAGCAGTCAACAATCAGGGGAGCTTTCACAAGGAACCAATCGCTTTTATACACGGACAGACACCCATTACAGGGCCGCAATTATAATACCACCTTATCCTAAGTCCTTAAGTGTGCACAACCCCACCAGCCTCTGACTAGATGGAGTAGATCATAGAGCTTAACTATGTTTCATTGTTCGCAGCGTAAATAAATATACACGGGGTACAAAGTATCATCAATTTACACGAAGTACCAAAGGTACCAACAAATTTACGCGGAGTACTAAAGTACCAATAGAATAATTGTTCCAGTGAAAGTCTCCTAAATCGATGACCAAAACCTCAAGATTATAAAACCATAAATCCTTCAATTCACAATAGCTCGGGGGAACTAATTCCCAACAAAACCTTAAGATTGTAAATCCATAAATCTTCAATTCATATTAGCTCGGAGGAATAACTCCCAAATCGTAATTTCCCAATTAGGGTTTCAAAACTGCCAGTAAACCACCACAATCCACGCAGGCAGCAAAATATGAGCATAGTAGTTTACCCGGAGTCCATGTCCAGCCAAGAAGAGGCAACCACCCACAATCAATATCATCCACCATTAACGAACCCGAGATCTAAAATTTAATATACACACTTTCAACAATCCACCAACAAAATGTAATCGAATTATAACCTTGTAAAGCCCAACTTATATAATTATACTTACCCTTTGACATAACTGGAGACAGCACCGATGGAGGAAGATATGTAAAGTGGAAGAAGAGGGAAGTTGAGGAGAATGAAGAGAAGATGGGAGGCGCCAGTTAGGAGACGGAAGAGACGTGAAAAAAGATAATGAGGAAGGGGAAAAGAGAGGAAATAAATTAGTTTAATCATCCCATTGCCCCAATTATTAACATAATTCCCAAAACTAATTAAATTATATTATCACCATTATTTCAATATCCACTCACTTACTAAGGTCATAGCTAAAAATACATAAAGCATAATTATAACTCACCTACATAATATATTTCTCATTATTATGTAAATTATTTAGCATCATTCCCAATATCAATCAAATTGTAAAACCATATCCAATTGTGTAAAATAATTATAACAAATAATTTATATAATATTTCTAACTCAGTTTTTATGGGTATTTCAAATTTGACCTTTTTATTTATCACTGATCTTATCAAAATAGAATTCATAAAGTAGTTCAATAAACTCGCAAAGTTTATTGGAAAGCACAATGAATACATTAACCTGAAACAATCTGTAATTTTTCAAATCAAAACAGTAGAAGGAATAACAAAATCATCCTAAGCTCCAATAACCATCCCCGAAGTCTAATCCTAGTTAGCCAGACATGATACCGAAAAGAATAAACGAAGACATCAGTGAATTCATAAAGATGATTAAAAAATCTTATGGGCATGCTTCGTTATCCGGATATGAGAGTTTCGTCGGGCTTCAAGCTAAATGATGAAGAGCTACCTAGAGTTCTTCAAGGTGAGTGTTGTGGTGTGGTGGCGTAAGTGAAAGTAAATGTGAGTCATGAATGAGTTGTTAATCCCCGATCCCGTATCTTTATAAAATTCTGCACGTAACATAGTCTTTGTCCGGCCTTACGTTGACGTGACGCACCGCAGACCAATCGAGGTTTATTTCTTAAAAGGTGTCTAGTTGAAATCCCAGCCGGATAGAAACCCAGACAACCGTTTGGTAACTATAGCATTTTGTGCACCCATGGTCATAAATAGAAAGAACAAGCTAACGTATCTGGTTAGTCAAGGCCAGACGTCCAGCTGGACTTTTGTAGCTAACGACGTCTCACTTACAGTACAAGCATCCGCGTCTGTTGGGTCAGACATAGGTTCAGACAGGACCTGCCTGAGCCTAGCCAGACGAAACCAGAAAAAATCTCGTTATTACATTCGTCCGACTCACAAGGGTCGGACACAAATCCAGACACGTGTAAATTTTTAGCACCACTCCTCCACAATGTGCCGAATTCCCCTTAGATCGACTCCTCTATCACGTAGCCCTAAAACAAGACATTTTAAGTTATTTTCTCTTTGATAAAGACATGAACTTTAATAAAGCATAAAACCAGGGGAAAAGGTAGGAGAACCGAGGGGTTTGTGATAAAAAGTATACCAAATGACGAAGCATCGCATATTTGTTATTGCTAATTAACATTTTGAAGTTTTATTAAAGCAATTTAATTCAAGAAAAAGCCTTAATTACAAACGCTAGAAGGTAGTGAGTGTGTGCACTCTCTACATCTTAATTTGTAATACCTTAGGACATCTATAGTGGTGTGGCCATTGAAAGGATTTTTAGAATGATATAAAAAATTCAAAGGTGGATGTGAGAGGGAGGATCTTGAATTTTGGGTTCTTTCAGGGGAACCCATAAGAATCGATAAGATGGGGTCCACCATCTTCTCTTGTTAAATCATAATATGCTGAATGTCACCGTGTTAAAACTTATATATTTTTTAGATCTTAATATTTTTTTAAACTAATACTGATATAAATACACTAAATATAGTCAAATTCCATAAAATTTGATTCTCCACAAAATGAGATCCATATTGACTATGTTTTACATATTTTTTTAAAAGTTATATTTATGTAAATTAGTACTTAACATTTGAATTTTGGTGAGATACAAGTTTTAATAACTCATATTTCTTGGTCTAAAGAAACTCTTGTTGCAAACTATAATGGTCTTCTTCCTTTCCCTTTTTCTGCTTAAAATTTTGCTCTTTAATGGTTAGAAAAGGGTCTAAGCACATCATTGCTTTTGGATTCCTTATCTTGAAATCATCTCATAAATCTTCTTTCATTTTGTTTGCTTAACCGCTTTTTCCCTTTTTTCTTACTAGTTTTGACACCAACAGGTCAAACTAAAGGAGGATTATCTCCACCTTCCCTCACCGTGTTGATGGGTTGGAGTTTGATGAATTTCCCTTTCCCCCTCTTCATTGAACTTTGTCCTTTTCGAATTACTGTCACTACCATGAGATGTCTCAATAGCAAAGCATCATTTCTCAACTCACGCCATGCATGCTCAAATATATTTAGCAATGTCCTTCAAAAATATTTGACGTGCTTTGTTCAATGTATCATTATTTAATTGGCCTCCCATTTTCTTTTGAGCCTGCTCATAACAACCAATAAACTTTGAAACTGCCTGAGTGATTTTGTGCGAGTGAGATTTGCACTGATTCATACTCCTTGACACCAATGATTAAGCTCTATTACCTATATAATATTAAGTACTGGTGAGCATTGTTGCAGTTATCAGGTTATGACCAAGAACCCAAGTTATTTTTGACTTTTTATCGAAATTTTTAAGTGTTTTTTTTTTCGGTTATTCGGGTATAACCAAAATATAGTTTGGTTCAGTTTTTGGTTCCAATGATGGGTTATTCGGTTTACCTAAATAACTGAATAACATATATGTCTAAACTCTACGTTTTGGCTTGCAACCCTAATATTGTGACGCATGCTCCGCGCGACCACGCTCCTCTTCATTCTCGTCTTTGTGTCTTGGTCAGACCAACTGGCTGGATCTGATACTTTATAGTCGGGGCGGGATTCTTGCGTCCTAGTTGTTGGCTCCTTGTCCAGGCACATGTGATTATAAAGGAAACATGATTAGCTCTTTAATGACATGGTTAAGGTTGAATTGATTACATCGTGCCAACACACTTCAACCAAGAGTGACAAGAACTACATTATTGGATATTTTTGTAATTTTTTTTTTGTTGATCTAGCCCAAATTATATATTTTTGAAAGAAAAAACACAAGATTCATAATCACAAACCCAAGATCTATAATTAGGTAAGTCTTTTTAAAAAAAAAACTAAAACTGACGGGAAATTTTTATCTGAAGGTGGTTCATGATGGTCCGGTGAAAAACTGTTACATGAAAAGAGAGGGTTCCAACCAATGTCTCGGAAAAGAAAGAGGGAATAAAATAAATTGTAAGAAATGAGAGGTACATATAGTTATATATAAGGTTCACATATTTTTTTTACGTTAAGTAGTGTTTTGACATGTTTTTGACTAAATGAAAGCGTTTTTTCAGTGAATACAACAAAATGTTATTTTCAACCAAATCAACATTTCATGGGATGTAACGTTAAAACAATGTGTAAATTGTTTTATAACAGCTTTTCTATTTCTATTCTGGTGCTACAGGATAACAGTTTTAAAAACAAAAAAATTGTTGCAGGTTTAAACGAATTAATAACGTAGTTTCAGTTTACACAATCCATAAGTTTAACCACGACCTATAGAAATGTAACGTTAAAACAATGTGTAAATTGTTTATAACAGCTTTTCTATTTCTATTCTTGGTGCTACAGGATAACAGTTTTAAAAACATAAAAGTTGTTGCAGGTTTAAACGAATTAATAACGTAGTTTCAGTTTACACAATCCATAAGTTTAACCACGACCTATAAAAATGCTCCTAAAAAAAAGACCTATAAAAATGTAACATGTAAATAGTGTCCAGCGTTTTTTTAACTAGTTGTCATATTTTACCGGTTATACTACTAGATACTTGGTTTAATAAAAAAAGTTGTAATAATACATCAAACATGTTTTAAATTATAGTGATTTAAAGAAATTTTCTTCCACATTGATTAGTAAATTAATACTACAAAATAATAATCTAGTATCAGATTAGTTTGTTTATAAATTACATCTATATTCCTATGCTATTATATTTAATTCTTTTACAATGTTCATATCAATTAAAATTTATTACAATTTATAAATATTTTTTACAATATTAATATTTCTTTACTATTATCTATATAAAAATAGTATTTATATTTTTATAAGTTTTTAACACATTAGTTTTTTTACTTGACATTTACTATGTGATGTTAATTGATTAAGACACGAAATTAGTGGTACCTTATAATTAAAAACTCATTTCATAAATTAAATACAATATTAATGATATTGTATATATTTATTTTAATAATAATTAGTGTTTAATAAAAAAACTGAACTAACCATAATACAAAATAACCTAATAAATTTTATATATTCCATTCTAACGGAGGGTATAAGAATTGTGGAAATGCTTTATTTTGGCTTCTTTCTCTCTTTTGTTTACACCATTAGCATCGACAACGCGCCAGTGGGCCACAAGCAAAGACCGAGGAGGAGCATGTGCTGTTGTGCGCCATCTAACTTCTATAAAATAAAGTCAAAGGTTCAAAGATTGCGTCTAATCTTGTAATGGGTCATACTACTAATAATAACGTACACGACAAACAAAAAAATTTTGTTCAGAGTCGTTTTAGGCCGGTGTTTGTGCTGTGTCCCATTGATTGAGATTTCTTTGCTTGATTGATGATAGCACATGAATGAAACCGGACGCCACGGGCAGCACATCTTCATTGTTCCGTGAGCCAGTGCATCAATGAGAGAAAGAGCCCCACTCCCACGCGAATTGTTTTTACCTACAACTCTTTAACATAGTTCGAGTTTGAGTAATATTATGGTAGCGCTCGGCATGCTCTTTTTGAGCATAAATAGACAGCATAAATGTAGCAGTATACTATTTTGGATTCTTTTATTTGTTTTTCTTGTTCGACTAAAAAAAGTTACTTTTTTCTCATACCATTGCATTTCCCACACTGTCATCATGCTTGTCAAAACAAAACATCTATCAATGATATAATATAATGATTCACTTGATATGACTCATGTAGGGTTAGGTATATTGATGTAGAGTTATTGTAGCTACATTAGAATGTAGCCAAAAAAAATTATTTTTTCTCATAGCATTGCATTTCGCACATTGTCATCATGCTTGTCAAAATAAAGCATCTGTCAACAATATAATATAATGATTTACTTTATATCACTTGTGTAGGGTTGGGTATATTGATGTAGATTGATTTAGGATTAATAGGTTTCTCGTGAATCAAAGGATTATGCTCATTTGCGGAAGAGAAAAAAACTTTATCCTCCATAGATGTGTTAAAAAAAACCACACACTAAAGCTTCATTCGTCTTGACATTTTTGTGGTATATTTTGATGACAATTTACATCATAAAGATGTGGTCCCTACGTGGTTCTCGTTTGAGTCCCACGTGAGCCCTACATTCTCCTCTTATAACATGTCACATATAAAACAACCAAACACAAAACAGTTGTAAATATGCCGAGGCGAACAGGGGCATTCACAATAGTGATGGGTTTCTTAGCATATGTCTAGGTGTCTGACATTTTAAAATGATATTCTATTACTTAAAAAAATATCCAACTATTATTGAAATACCCCAAACCTAAGTATTCTAAGTAAACATCAATTTATGATGTAGTAAGGCTAAAATATGCCTTAGAAAGATTGGTAGACAATTTAAACCAAGGAAAACTCAAGAAATGCCTTAAGGGCAATTAAGGCAAAAACATGCTCTAAGCTTGAGAGAGAGACTTGGGTGAGTACCCAAATATCATGCTAAGACCTTAGTAATATCCTAATGGTCATTTTAAACCAATTACCAAAGAAAACCAAGCTTGAAAACAAGTTAAAACACAAAATGTGCTTTAAGAAGTCTTAAAGCACATTTTTGAAAAATTGTCTTGTAAATGGGTTTTGAGTGGCTAAATGTCCATCATTACTCTTTAATTAACTTGTGTACTACTTAGTATCACATTAGGAAGTCTAAATCAATGAGAAATCAAAAATTTCACAATTATGTGCACTAGTTTGTGAATAGTAATCAAATAGTGCCTAGTTTAGTCTTTAATCAACTAAGTCAATAAGATGGTCAACCAAGACCATAAATATCTCCATTTAAGAGGGGGGGGCCGGTTTTTGATGTGGGGAGTCACCATATGACTAAGCAATTAAAGGAAAATGAGAGGAAAGTAAAGAAAGTTACTATTTGCTTTTAAAAGCAAAATATCTTATATTAGCCTACCTTTCTTCTTCTCTCTCTTCATTTCTCTTCTTCCCACGGTTTTCTTCACCTCCTCTCTTCTCCATTCACGTAGAGCAGCCTCCATTGTTGCCTCACCTTGCTTTGTCCATAACTTGCTCATTTTAGCTCCAAATCAAAAACTAAACACATATTATTCTTAGTTAGCTCAAGCTCTAGCTTTCTATCTTTTCAAATCCTTCAAAGCTCCATTTCGGTGCCAAGGGAAAACTCCATTGATGGAGGAAGATCAAGTTTGAAGAGCCCATTTGGTTCTCCATTCTCTTAAGGTAAAGAATATGTAAGAAAAACCATTTTTCCATCACTTCTTCACATGTCCGAAAATTACACTCATGGGGCTTCATTTTATGCCTTGTTCTAGCTTGTTTTCTATTCTCCAAGGGCTAGAGGAGGTCCTTCTTGATTCATATCCAAGCTTGTTTTGAGAATCCAAGGTAAAGTATTCAATTTAATACCTTAAAACACATTTTTTAACCTAGGAATAATTCCTTAAGGTTAGTGCATTATCTAGCACTCATGAGAGTCATTTTATATTGATTAGAACATTGGCAAAGGAAATTAGAATGGTGGCCGAGATTCCCAAGGGAAGAAGCCTAAGGAGAAACTTGAGAAAAACAAGGTAAATTGCTTACCTAATGGTGGTTTAAGTTTTAAGGGATGAGTTTAGGTGAGTACTAATGTAGCTTAAAGCTTACATTATGTAATGGGTTATATAACCTAGGAAAAAGAATTTAAACAAGCTTATGAACTTGTGATTAAGGAGCCAATGGAAATAAGTTAGTAAGATAAGTATAAGGTGAATTAAGAGAACACTTATATTGCTAGGGGAGCATTGTTGGGTGTATTTGCAGGTTGAAAGCTTTTATATGTGGGAAATTCAGTGTTTAAGTTTAAGTTATTTAAGGGCCTAAGAGCCATGTCATTTAAGAGCCTTAGTGCTATGCAATTTAAGATTATTGCACTATATTGAGTTGTTGTGAATGAGTTGATTTGGGTGAGAAAACAAGATGAGAAAGGACTTAATGTGTGTGAGTTGGTTGAATGAGGAAAACAATGCATTTGGGCATGATAAATACTAGGGAAGCTATGGCAAAATTTGAGTAGAAAACAAGGGTTTAAGTGATGGTGAGTTAATATGCCCTAGGATTCACTAGGGATCATTCTGAGGAATTTGAGTGGAAATGAGTTAACTAAGGAGTTCTAGAGGTTTAGAATGACCTAGAATTGTCTATGAGGAAATTAGAGTTTAGATGGGTATATTGAACACACCAAAGTCATGTTAAGAGGAATGATAAGACTTGAGCAAAATTTGGATGAAAAGATGTATAATGCTATAAGGTGATTTATTTATGAACTAGGGTAATATAACAATGAGAGTTTTGGGAAGCTTGAGTAAGTAGTGAAGATGCTAGTGATGGACTAATGAGGTTCTAGTCTTGATGGTAAGGAATGGACTTGGAGATGGAAGAGAAAAGTGTAAGAGAATGTTGTAAATTGTCAAGGAAAAATACTAGGAATGTATAAGAGTGTATGATTATGAGAATGGTGGGTAAGTTGAGTAAAAGAGATGTAGATGTCTAAGGGGGACTAGGGGATCCAATGATTAATTTAAGCACCAAAACCATAGTGAAGGAAGCTAGGAAATTTGTACAAAGTTTGAAGGAAAAATAAGGTATAATGACTTGTAAGAAGAAGTAAGCATGTGCTAGATTATATATAGCTATGAGAAGTGTGAATAAAGCAAATGGGTTGTGCATGATGATGCTTGAGGAGTAGTTATATTGGTGGAAAGGAAACACTTTGGTTAGTTGAAGTTTTAGACAAAGTTTACATGTTGGAAGTGTAAGGAAAATATTACAAGTGTTAAGAGATTATGTGAGAAATTGGGTTATAAGGTTAGAGAAGGAATTGGACAAGTTTAGGAGGTTATTTTGGTATTAGAACATGCCTAAGATCATGTATAAAGTTGGGTGTAATTTGGATGAAGAAGAGAGCAAGTGCAAATGCACTTAGGAAAATAAAAAGGGCAAAAATCTGTAGCTGGTCCGGGACTTAAGTCCAAGGTAAAGTCCCAGACCAACCTAAAATTCATGCCGAGAGTTGCTTCAACCATAGGGTCCGGGACTTAAGTTTTGTAAGAAGTTCCGGACCACCCCCTGATTTACCCCCGAGGATTTTAGCTTGCATTGGTCTGGGACTTAAGTCCCATACAAAGTCCCGGACCACCACATTAAAACAGCCGAGAGTTTGAACCAGATATAGGTCCGGGACTTAGGTTGAGGACAAGGTCCCGGACCACTCTAAAAATGGTGTATAAGCTTGGAAAATGTTAGGTAATGATGGGGATTGATAAGTAGTGATATTATAAAGTTACTAAGGACATATTTGGTGGGAATTAATGACAATTGAGTGGGTGAATAAGTATAAGAGACAATGAGAAATGATGCACTTAAAAGTCTAAGTTAAAACTGTAAGGACTTAGTGAACATTAAATGGTGAACAATGGTGGGTAAGTAGGTTAAGTAAGTTGCGATGAGTTAAGTAACTAATAACCTAAAACTGAATGGATGTTTTAGGACTTGTGAATTGGGACCTGGGAGGAGATTAAACAAGCAACCACCGACGGTGAACGGTACAGTTCTTCTTGTGACCTGCTTGCTAACGAGGTGTCCCTCGGCTTGTGTGCTATTTGTTTTTGTGTGCTCACTAAACGAGATAAAGCATGCAACCGGAACATTATGTTTATTGTATTGTCGTGTGATGTTTGAAAACTAACACAACTTACCGTGAGAACTTGCTAACTAACGTTTAGTAAGGAATTGTGTGAGACTAAGGAACACTCCCTAATATTAGTTTGTTAAAAACCGAAAGAGGTTTAACCAACAAACATGGTCTTAAGACTTCTACTAACTGGTACTTGGGGGGAGTGAGGAACCCGGGACTGACTCCGGTCATGCATGCTAAGGAAAGGGGGTCGGTATCTAAAGCGGATCCGACTTCCGCTTAAGGACTTGTCTTCGGACTTGTTGCCTAGGGTCGGTTGCCGGCTCAGCTACATTGGACATCCAGTCCAAGGTAGGTGGCATTAAGATGGCGTGGGGGGATCTAGCCTACATCCCCAACAATTTAAGAATGTTGTTTATTGCCGGTAAGTGACCTGCTGCTGGCTAGGGTTAACCAAGCCCTACGAAAATAAACAATGAACTAAGGGCTAACCAGTTCTAATGAGAGAACGGTTGACATATATAAGATAAGTTTGAGATAAGTTGCAACCATTCCTATTTAAAGGATGGTTTGTATTATAAGACTGAGATAAGCTACATCTGTTCCTGTTTAAAGGATGGTTGTTTTCTAAGACTAAGTTAAGGGCTAAGATTGAGGTAAGATAAGATTGGATTGAGAATAAGAGGGAACATAACTTAAGGAGTGAAATAATTGACTCACTAATTAAGGGAACGCATTTAAGTCGTTCATTGTGTTTGAACTTTGATTGTTCATAATTGGTTTGTTGTTTATTGCACTTTCTATTATGTTGTGCATCTAATCAACCTCCATGCTATCGACAATTAGTCGTCGTAGCCACGTTAGCTTGGGGGCCATGAGAGGATCGTACCAGCATTCGTGCTGACCCCCTTTGGGGGCTGTTTTTACTACACAGGTGAACGTCAGGAGGCGGTCGTCACGAGAGTAAGATGGGGTACAAGCGTTACGGGTTAAGTGTGGCCTACGAGTTGTGCATGTACACTCGTATGGCATTGTGAGTTAATAAGTTGTATAGGATGTGAGGGGATTGTGAGAAGGATAATATTTGGTTAAGGTTTGTATGTACTAATGTTCGGTATATTCTGTCAATCAGACCGTGGCAAGGTCCTGGAGTGTATTGAATTCCGCTGTGACATTTATGTATATGTTGTTAAGTTGCGAAACCACATTTGGATTGAGATGGGGTGTTACAATTATTCACTACAATAACAAAGTTTCTTAACTTTCTCTTTCTTAGTGAACAACTAATAAGCTACTATTGTTGGTACAGTGTAATCAATTCCACCTTAATCATATTAAGCAAGAAAGCTAATCACGTCTTTTTTCCTACAAATACATGAACCTGGATGGAGACTCAACAATCGGGATGTTAAATCTTTGCTTCGACCACCAAGCAATGAGAATAACTGTAACACCCCTACCATTAATACATGCTTACCGTTCAATCTCCTTACACATTAGATACACGCAGCGGATACTTACTCACATACAATGGGTGATACAATGCCGTTAACCACCCACGTGGCTAACAAGGCTACTACTACTGCTTACAGCATCGGTCTGATGGACCGGAATCCCGAGTATTACATATCTACCATATATATTTCATACACCAATACACGCTACATTCTTCCATTCGATACAATACTTCAAATACCATACAATATAATCCACATACCGAGTTTACTAAGATCCTTATACAGATATACTACCTCTTCAAAGTTCATACGTACTCACTACGAGTCTACTTACTACCCGTTCCTCACAAACTACTTACTCCTAATTACAAGGGTGTGCCTCCGGTCTCTTCCTTGACCATATTCGCTTCGGGTACCTGCACACTAAAAAATGTCCCCCGAAGGGGTCAGCTTTCACCGAGCATGATAACCGCATACCCCGCGTACTAGTGAGGGTACGCCGACCACTTGGTCGAATACATGCGGTTCATTTTCATACAAGCATACATGCATACATGCTCTTACACACAGTACAATAATACTTACACAACATACATACATACAATTCATTACATACAAGGAATACGATATAACCATTCAATACTCACTTACCTTCTTCCGAATACACATACTTACTACATACACAAAGTACAGTTCTTGTTAGCTTCATTGTTCCACCCGGGTTAATCAGGTGGAGATTACTCTTTTACTCGTTACTTCATACATACGCATACATACTCATACATACTTACGGATCCATACTTACTTACTCTTACTCTTACTCAAGTTAAGTCGTCGGGACCTCCGGCCCTGGGGACTACACCGTCCCACCTCCGGGATTTACTTGACTCACTAATCCGGGATGCTACCCATTTAAGGGATTTGGGCCGCGGACCAGTTTAAGAGTCAGGAATTGCAGCCAACCTCTTGTGACTCCGCATCCTTACGCGTGGCCGAAGCTATATCGGACTTGTACTCATTCCAATTTACTCACTTAAGTTAGGAGTTAGATAGTTAGGAATTAGCACAAGTCAACATCCAAGCCACAATAATACAATACACATATACGCATACATACGAGGTACAATACTTTACACAAGTACAATATGAGGTTTGAATACCATTCATCATCATTCATATATTTCATGAATTATACAAACTAGTGCTCAAGACACTAAATATCAAGCACAACATAAGTCAAGCACAGGTAAGTGCAATATAGTCCGATTCATGCATTTATCTTATTTAGGTGGTCAAATAAGCACACAAATCGGGGTAACCAGATTAGGATACAGGGCATGAAGAAATCATACCTTTCACCGTTGTACTTGTATCCCAACGTTCCTCCGGTATTCACAATTCAAATCCTATGATATACATACAACCGAATAATTAATCTAACCATCATTAACTTAATTTGGTTACCCTTACGCTTCCTAACTCATACTTACTAGGTCTTCACATTCCTATACTTACATTTTATTTACTTACTTTTAATTACTTAACAATGGTTTACTTACACATACATGCACGTATGTATAGGTGGGTATACATATATACATACATACATATACTAACCATAGTCTTATAGTTTTTTTTTGTAAGTTTTGACCCGACCGAACTTGCGACCGACCTTGCAAGTTCGGTCTGAGTCAGTAGGTTACATCGGGTGAAAATTCCAGGGCCGACCGACCTTGCAAGTTCGGTCCATTCCAGTAAGTTACTTAACGGAAAAATTTTAGCCCGACCGACCTTGCAAGTCCGGTCGCAAGGTCGGTCCATTCCAGTAGTAGCTTACTCGACGGAAATTTTTCTGGCCGACCGAACTTGCATGTCCGGTCGCAAGTCCGGTCGATTCCAGTAGGTTACAGATGGAAGAATTTTCTGGTCCGACCGAACTTGCAAGTCCGGTCGCAAGTCCGGTCGATTCCAGAAGCTTTCCCGTCTTTGTAAATCTGGGCTCGACCGAACTTGCAAGTCCGGTCGCAAGTTCGGTCCGGCCCAGTATTTGCATTTTTACTTCTGTTTTCAGTCCCATACTTTACCCATTGTTTCTCCAATCTTCTTACATGTAATCTCACATGCTTAAACACTACCTAGGCCCTTCAAATTGCCTTAGTTCATCCACTTTACATACTTACTAATTCTTACTTGTACAATTTCATTTCCATTCTTTACTTACTCCTCATTCTTATTCTCGCTTGTGTATACTCCTAATGACCCTTAATTATGATTAATTAAGTCTTATGCAACTTATACAATTATACCCAAACAATGCCTTAACTTATAACCCATTAAAATTTCTCTCGAGTGAATTATGGTGTTGGTCCGGGACCTTGTCCAGGTCCTAAGTCCCGGACCAACACAGATCAAACTCTCGAATTGATTTTAGCTATGGTCCGGGACCTTATACCAGAGGTAAGTCCCGGACCCTTGATGAATGCAAACTCTCGGGCGCTTTGAATGGTTGGTCCGGGACTTAATACAAGGCCTAAGTCCCGGACCAACAATGGTCTGCTACGAACTGAGACATTTTCATGCTCTGTTTCATTGTCTTCTTCCTTTAATCACTTCCTAATGGTTTCTAATGTTAATATTACATGTTAACTACTTATCCAAGCATCTAACTCACCTAAATCCTTCACCAAAAATCAATTCCCTCAACCTACTGCTATCTCACCATTTCCACTGTTTCATTCTTTTCTCCCTTCTGTTGCAGAGTTCGAGCTGCTGCTGCTGCTTATGTTTAGTTTTCATTCTTCTTCTACAAATGCCAACAACCCTTGAGTGACATAGTTTCTCTCCAGATTTTGACATGGTATCCCCTAAAAACTTAAGGTTTCACCACATTAGTTTGTTCACTCATCAAAGATCACAACCTGTTCAACTATACATATATGCATCAGACGATTATATATATATATGTGCATCAGTTCAAACGTTTACACAGCAGCAGCTTACGCATTTTTGTTTTGACAGATTCCAACTCAACAATTCACTAATGCTAGTTATATGCTCATTTCATTGCTACGGTCATATTGGTTTTACATTTACTAAGACATTACACTTGCTCACACACACACGCATTATACACAAAACTGAACAGAGGTAATTTACCTTGTTCTTGTTTTCCTTTTCTTTTCTTCTTCTTGCCTTCTTTTTCCTTCCTTCTCCCTCTACCGGTTATAGTTTCTCAACAATCTAACATTACAACCCATTCATAAATACACCATTCAATACTAAAAACTAACCCTAACATTACTTAAGCTTTTAATGTATATTCTAGGGTTTAGGAGTTTCATTACCTTGCAAGGGAGTAGATGAAACTTAGAGGAGTTTAAGAACAAGGTTTCCACCCCTTCAAAGAAGCCAAAACCGGCTGGGTACAAGAGGAACCAAACAAGGGTTTAGTTCAAATTCGTTTTGCCTTTAAGGCTAGAAAAACAATGGAGTTTCGAAGAGATTTTTACCTCAAAAGAACAAGGAGAACAAGGTGGCTCTAATGGTGGTCTTGAAGCTCCAAATGGGGTATACCCATAAAAACGAAAATGTGTGTTTTCGAATTTTGGAAAGATAGAAACGTAGCTCTTGGTGAGAGGATTACAATGGTGTAATTTTTGTAATTTTGGAAGAGATTTGAGTGGGTTACAAGAGGAGAGAAGTGAATATTGTGTTGGTTTCTCAAGCCCCATGGCTGTCGCCTGCTTGGAGAAGAAGAAGGAAAATTCAGAGAAAAGAGAGGGAGTGGGTACGTGAGTGTTGTGAGGAGAATGAGAGATAGAGAGAGAGAGAATAAAGGTGAGTGTTTACTTTATGTATTTTTATTGTATTTGTCTTTTGTGAGTAAAAGGAAGCAATGAGAGAGTGTGAGGGGATGTGCAATCGGACACACCAGCCCCCATGTGGGTTTTAAAAATTTTATTTACAAAGTTGGACACATAGGTTTGTGTTATTTATATTTCTACCCCACAACTTCCCGTTTTGACAGTTTTTACTAATTTCTCGTTTTATTGATTTTATTGGTTCCAAGGCTTCACTAATGTTTATTAATGAATATTTAGTTGACCAAAATTGTTACGAGTCTATTTGACCCGCTTAAAGACGCGTTTTCCCGGTTACCTCGAAGAACGCGCTTTAATGTTCATTAGTGTTTTAATCCATTTTAAGGATCCGTTTTCTTCGGGGTTTGTTCCCTAATATTTATTTAGACTCAATTAAGCCTTTAGAATTCTTATAATACGCTAACCGAGGTCTCATACCTCCTATGGTTATTTAACGCGTATTTAGCGTTTTTCGCTTTTTAAGCGTTTCTTTATTTCTTTTGCATTTATTTTCCCTTACCAATATTTCTTAATCATTATTAGGCTCTTAAATACCTATTAGGATAATTTAATCGCCATATTTAAGGTCGGGGTATTTCAATAACAAGCCGGCCGGAGCCAACCCAAAAGATAAGGCAAGGCCCTAGCCGAAGATAGCCAAGTTTCATCGGCCGAAACCCTAGCCCAAGTCCTCTCACCAAATGAGCACTCATGAATAAGCATGCGCCCCCTCCAACATCGTGTCCTATCAATCTTATCGTCCGACCCGCCATTACCAACTCAAACACTCATGATTACCAACTCGCATGCCTCGTTGACATATCATTAATACCCTAAGATGACGTGTGTCGTTTTCACAATTAAAGGAGAACCAAGTAAGGTGAGGAAGATCCCTCATTGACAAGGTGCATACCGGCTAACATTAGCCCTACTCTACTAGCTATAGTCAACATCACCAACCTGACTAGGAGACGAAGGGCAAGCCGGGGAAGCAATCCGACTTGACTATCTTCTTCTCTATAAATAGCAATAAATTCCTAATTTATAAAGGGAAGAAAGTGAAGTATGGAAAAAAGGCATATATTACACATATAGCACATTTGATACAAGAAGAAACACTACTCTCACATCTCATGTACTTTCAAGATTCTACTAAAAACCTATGTCAACCCCCTGTGAACTAGATCATTCAGTTCGAACCTTGTAAACTCTCGGGTCTCGATTATTTCTATCGATCATCATCCTAAAGCTACCAATCACACACCTCAAAGGAATTAACATATCACCAATATACGGGTTACACTCTAACCCATGGACAACCACCTCTAACAATCACTATTTAGATATAAGAGAAAATAAAAAAGAGAGAGGCCTAGATAGGTGGGGTTTATTGTTTCATAAACAGTGAGGTTCTTAGTTAAGAACCCATGAGAGAGAAAATTAGGTGACTCCACATCATTGTATAACATTTTTTAATTATTACTAATGTAAAACTTGGAATCCATCACAATGTGGATTCCCTAAGAATATTGGAAATAAGTTTACACCAAAATGCAAGAAATCATGCTGATTAGAGAAAACTAGACATGTTTCCAGAGATATGCAATTACACATTTTTCACCATATAAGACCCTGTTCGCTTATGATGGTATAAGGAGACATATGGGTTGACTACAACAACAAAACATTCCACTTTTAGGCCCAAGTGAGAAAAAATAGCTTAAAGAGGCTAGTTTTCAAGCCTGAATAGTTTGAGAGCTTAGGTTGTTAGACAGTTGCCCATATGAAGTATTACAAAGGGGCATCAGAGCAAAATCGACTAGAAATAGGTTAAGAATTTCTTTTAAATGAAATTATTGGTCTTAAGATTAAATTTAGATGAACCGTCTCTTACGGGGGAATTATTTTCTTTGTATGATGTTTTCTTTACGTTTAATGCATGTTATTATGATATTATGTGTGTTGAGAACTAAATCTCTTTATGATTGAGATATATATTGCCAAAAAGGGATAAGCAATTATGACTGCAATATCCAATTTATAATGGTTAATGATACATTTTAAACCTTAGTGTAAGTAGCTCAAATCATTTAGTTGATTATTAGGACCATTGGTTGGTAATGTGAGTTCAGTTTCGAAGATGAAGCTTTATTTTAAGAGGGAGATGATGAAATACACATAAATTTTAAAATACATTTATATAGTTTTATGAGTATGTTATATAGTCTCCAAGTATATTCTATAGTGTATGCGTACATTATGTAATTTACGAGCATAGTTCTTGTTGGTAAGGTGTAAATAATCTCACCTTAACCTCATAATTAAGAAAGTTAATCATGTTTTCATCTCCCTGATCACATACACCGCAAGCCGGCAGCCGACACATAAGAAGTCGGGTCCTTAGTTGAGACCGCGACCCCAAAGAGAAGACCAAGTTCTCTGAGGACCCCGGCCAAATTGATCCAAGTCGCACAAGCTCAAGCCCTGACCAACTCCCTTACTACGTTAACCCTAGGTCTGACACCATTGAAGTACTCATGACCTAGCACGTGTGTCCTTTACATCTTATCCCGTAAATCCTATCAAACAACCCGTCATTACCAACTCGGACACCCCTTTGACCTATCATTAATACCCTAAGAGTGATGTGTTCTTTCCATGATTTAGGGGCTACCACCATCCTAGATGACGTCATCCCTATCCCATGTGGAAGCAGCCCACATCATCAACCTGCCTAGAAGACGAGTAGCAAGCCGGGAAAGACATCAAAAATACATGTATGTAGTCATCATTAGGATGTAGCCAATAAATTACTTTCTTCTCATAGCATTGCATTTCGCACATTGCCATGATCCTTGTCAAAATAAAACATTTATCAACAATATAATATAATGATTTACTTGATAAGACTTATGTAGGATTGGGTATATTGATGTAGAGTGATTGTAGGATTAATAAGTTACTCGTAAAGGATTATGCTCATTTATGAAAGAGAAAAACTTAATATTCTATAGATGCCACCAAAGAAACACCTCAAATTCATAATAACAATACATTTAATATCATACTGTTTGTTTAGTCATGGTTGTTCTATTCCGCTGAATATGTCACCGAATGCACTAGCATCAATATGTGCAAAAAACTAGGGGAGGGAAGCTATGATTTCATGTTTTCTATTCTTAGTTATAGTTTGAGGACTTATTAATTTGGCTATGGTCAACATGAAATGTAAACTTTCTCAAACTTGTTATATTGAAATACCCCAAACCTAAATATGTTATTTAAATGTTAAACTATGGTATATTAATGCTAAAAAGTTCCTTATAAATGTTAGTAAGCAATTTAAACCATAGTAAACACAAAAAAAGTACCATTAAGGCAATTTGAGCAAAAATATGCACTAAGCTTGGGATAACCTTGGTTAAGACTCAAAGTGCTTACCAAGACCTTATTAAAATTCTAATGGACATGTTAAACCAATTACTAAAGAAAACCAAGCTCAAAAACAAGTTAAAACACAAATTGTGCTTTAAGGAGTCTTAAAGCACATTTTTGAAAATTTGTCTTGGAAATGGGTTTTGAGTGGCTAAATGCCCATCATTACACCTTAAACAATATGTGTACTACTTAGTATCACATTAGGAAGCCTAAATCAATGGGAAATCAAAAATTTCACAAATATGTGCACTAATTTGTGAATAGTGCTCACATAGTACCTAGTTTAGACTTAAGTTAACTTAGCTTAAGTAAATGGTCAACAAAGACCATAAATATCTTAACCATGTAAGGGGGCCGGTTTTTAAGCAAGGTGAGTCATCTGCACATGCTAGTTTATTAAGGAAAAAGAAGGAAATAAGTAAATAAAGACTATTTGCTTTATCACTTAAATATCTCACAAAACTCCCTCTCTCTCTTCAATTTCCTTCATTTCCTCTCATTCCCACCGTCTTCTTCCTGCATTCTCCCAGCTCCAACCGGTTTTGCTACAGAACCTCTTCATTCTCCAACTTCATTTCATTGTTAAATGCAACTCCATGCTCCAACTTAAATTCCAAGACCACCTTTGTTCTAGTTAGAGCAAGCTCTTCATTTCTATCTTTTCAAATCTCCAAGAACTCAATTTTTATTCCATGGAGAATCTCCATTGAAGGAGGAAAAGCTCTACTTCTTGCACCTTTTTGTTCTCCTTTGCTTCAAGGTAAGAAAAGGCAAAGAAAATTCATGTTTCCTCTCATTTCATACATGGCCAAAAATCAACTTTGATGGTGCCTTTTTTTGCTCTTTTAGTAGCTTGATTTAATCCTCAAAGGACTAGGAGGAGTCCTACCTTGCTTCTTAATCAAGCTCTCTTCCAATTCCAAGGTAAATATCAATTCTAGTGTTTAAAACACTTCTTGTAATTTAGGGTTGTTCATGATTTAAGTATAAGGCTTAATGCTCATTACCCTTATTTGTGTATTGGTTAGAAGGTTGACACGTGAACAAGTCCTTGCCGATTTTCAATCAAAAGAAAACTAGAAAGAAAGTCTTGAAGAGGAAGAGGTAAATGACCTATCCTAATGTAGTGTTGTGCTTAGGAAATTGAGCTTTATTTGCTTATAAACAACCTAAAGAGCCAATAGGAAATGAGTTAGTAAACTATCCACAAGGTGGATTATAGGACATGGGAGCATTGTTGTGTGTATTTACAGGTTGAAGGCATTTATATGTGGAAATTCAGTGTTTAAGGTTATTGTAATTTAAGGGCCTAAGTGCCAAGCAATTTAAGTTTACGCACTATATTGTGATGTAGTGTAGTTTGGGTGTAGTTTGTGTGTAAAGAACTTTTCATAGTGGATTTGAATGTCTTGATTTGTTTAAGGATGAAAAACCATGTGTTTGTGTGTAAGAATGTGCTAGGGAAGCCATGTCAAAATTTAGTGGAGAAACCAAGACTTCTAAGTGCTTTGGTGAAGTATGGTGACCTAGGTTGTGCTAGGGATTTTAAGGATTAAAATTGGTGAAGGAAAATGAGTAAAGGTGTTCTTGAGTGTTAAAATGACTTAGGAATTGTCTTGGAGGATTTAGAGTTCAAATGGATGATTTAGATACACCAAAGTCATGGAATGAGTGTTGTTAAGACTTGTGCAAAGTTTGATAACAAGAGGTATAATACCTTGTGAAGGATTAAGTGTGAACTTGTGGAAAAGACCTTAAGGAGTGTGAGTAAAGGAGATGGTGATGATTCATAATAATGCTTAGGAGTGGTTATCATGCTTGTGAAGAAACACTTTGGTTAGTCTAAGTTGTAGGCATAATCTACCACTTAGAAATCCTAAGGAAAATGTTACAAGTGTTAGGAACCTTTGTAAGAAATTGAATAAATGTTTAAGGGATTTAGAAGTGAGTTAATCAATGAGTAAGATGGATGATTTAAGAGAGTTTTAGAGTGCCAAAATGCTGGTAACTCATGTTAGGATACTTGTGGAAGAGTTGGGAAAAGATAGACATTTTTGGGAAGGTTCTGATGTTGACCGACCCAGGGGACCGACCCTGGCTGGGTCGGTCAGACTAGGATTTTCAAGTGGCAAAATTTCTGACTTCGACTGACCCAGACGGTCTTGGGTCGGTCGTGGGTCGGTCGCATGTTAAATGTTCAGTCAGGAGAGTTTCTGACTCCGACCGACCCAGAGGATCTTAGGTCGGTCGTGGGTCGGTTGAGAGGAATTTTTGGAACCCGGATGTCTCTGCATCCGACCGACCCAGGGGGTTGGGTCGGTCGGGTCGGGCTGCATATAAAAAAAACAGAAAAAAAAATGTGGTTTAAGTAGTAAACCCTAGTGTGTGTAATAAGGATAAACAAGTGTAGTTAAATGTGAAAGCATATCATATAAGCATGTAAAATACTTAGTTAATCGGGAATCGAATACGATAATTAACCGACGTTACTAATTATGTATAGGAGCTGCATTCGGTGGTGAACGAACGCAGCAGGGACCAAGGTATGGTTTTCTTGCAGTCTGTTTGCTACCGGTTTACACCGGCTTGTGTGTTGTTTGTTTTCTGGATGTTTATGACTTTGTAAGACTTAAATCATGAAATGAGTTTATAGTCATTGTTATTATTATGGCGTATGTGCTCCCCATACCGTTAACCTCGAATACGTGCTAACCAATTAGTTAATCAAAGTTAGGATTACGTAAGAGAGCGGTATTTGGTTTTTAACGTTTCAACATATGGAACGTTCTAACTACGGTTATCCGAGTGCTAGTTGTGGTTTTTGGTTGTTAACATGTATCTCATCTCCTTTGTATGCCTAACTGGGCTTAAACACTTACGGTGTGATTTAATGTGTTAAGTTCCAACAATGGAACTACTAACAAGTGAATAACCGGAGGGCGAGGAATCCGGGTGTCCGGTCGCGTGTGTATGGTGGGGTGGCGATATCTGAATCAGATTCGACTCTCCTTATGGTATTGATTGTCTCTCCTTCTTGGATTACAATCACCCGCAAGCCTAAATTAAGGCTTTCCTACCTGACTTTTGTTCGGGCTAGGGGGATTATGGTAAGTTGTGTTTGGGTCACTATATCCGACGCATCTTTGGGGAAGGGTTAATGTTCGACAAACAGAACGGTAACCCGTTTATGTACAAGCTTAACATGAGATTGAAATCATTCTCTAGGCTTACCAGGTTTGGCTAACTATTGTTTGGTTCGTTTCCTAAAGTGAATCGTTTCTATTATGGTATGTATGTGTGTGGTTTATGCAATGATTATTGTATGCTTATGTATGTTGAATGTTAAAATTAATTCCATGTCATTATGAGAATTAGTTGCGTGTATCCCGGTAGCCGACGGGCTGCACGTTAATCATACCAGCCAGGGTTACTGAGCCCCTTTGGAGCACCATATTTATTTTGCAGGATGAGGATTGAAGATGCGGAGTGGCTTTAGGTTTTAAGTCTAATGAATACTTTTATTTTTGGATATGGGACCCGGGATGCGCCTGTGCTACCGTGGTATATATTTTGGTAGCGTCAGATTGGTTATGATGGTGTATTATATATATATTTATATTGGTATAGTTGGTTGTAGTTGTTGTAAATTTTGGATATCAGTAACTAATGCTCGAGAGTCTGTGTCCATCAGACCGATATAACTGTACGGATTCTGGTTAAGGTTAATTTATGTATTTCCGCTGTGTTAATCGTTTATTGTTAAGTTAGCAGTAGTAGGGGTGTTACAAAAAGTGGTATCGGAGTGAAGTATCGCTCTGATGACCGGAATACCGAGCTTAGGAACATACCGAGTTAGGGAATCTAATGATAGTTATGTGAGTGAACAGTTATGGAAAGGTTAACCACTAACTAAGTGTGGATATACCTTCTCGTCGAAAAGGTGTTACAACCGTTGGAACCGATAAGTTTGTAAGCACGATGCTAATGTACGTTCATGTGAATTCAGATGGTAGGTCGACCACGAGGAGGAGGCCGCGGGGGCGGGTGGCGGTAGAGGAAACCCAGGGGAGAACCCTACGGCTCAAATGATGGCCGAAGCAGCGGCGGCCGCCGTAGCCCAAGTGGTACCACAAATAGTTGATGCGGTGCAGTAAGGGCAGCAGCAGCACAACAGCAGGGCGGTCAGGACCAACCAGGTCCACAGCCGCAACCACAGCCACACGAGACCAACTGGGTCAAGGCGCTGGCGGATTTGAGACCCCCGTCGTTCAAAGGGGAAACCGACCCTAGTAAGCTGGAGGCATACATCTCCGAGTTGGAGACCGCCTACGAGACCTTGGACGTTCCTGCTGGTGCCAAGGTCCGTCTTGCCACTTACTACCTGAAGGGTTCGGCAAGGAACTGGTGGAAGCTGGTGTGGGACGATAAAGTTACTGATCCTGCATTCGGTTGGAAGGAGTACGTGGCACTGCTGCGAAACAAGTACTACCCTGTGCATGTGCAAGAGGCTAAGCACCTGGAGCTGGATAGCCTGAGGCAAGGGGACAAGATGTCGGTTGATGACTACTACACCACCTTCACCGACCTTATCCACCTGTTTCCAGACCTGGGTTACTCAAACCGGGTTCTGGTGAACCGTTTTTACAGCGGACTCAGCCACCGCCTACGCTATGGGATGAGGCCAGCTAAATACAATACCTTGTAGGTAATTGAAAACCGCTTGATACAAATGAATGTGTATAGTGATTAAGTGTGAATGTATGTGTGATGTGCGGGGCATGACTAACACCCTAAACTTCAGGAGTGCTATCATGTCGCTGCTAAGGTCGAGATTACCGTCCGACTGAGGGACGAGGATCAGGCGCATAAGCGCAAGGCGACGGGCGAGGGCCAAAGTTCTCAAGGGTACGGTGGCGGAAAGAAGAAGAAATCCTACCACCAGTCCCAGAAAGGCCAGCAACAGGGTGGCAAGGGCCGAGCCCAGACCACCACTGAGGAGCCTCTGCAGCTCACTTATGCTGTTGCGGCCAAATCCTTACGCTCGCACCCACCCGAGGGTAATAAATCGTTTTCCCGATTACAATTTAAGTGTGTGTTACCAAACTTCGAAGTGGGTATTAATAGCGTGATGTGATGACAGCTAGTGCGGGCTCTGGATCTGAGCGCCATTATTACTGCCAATGGTGCAAAGGAGACCACCCCGATAAGGACTGTAAGGGAAATGATGTGCAGTGCCACTACTGTAAAAAGATGGGGCACGAGAATTCGAGTGCTACCAGAACCCCAACGACAGGAACTACAGGCCTAAGGGGCAAGAAAAGGGAAGGGCCGCCGTGATCACTGAAGGCCCTAAGGCGACTAGTCAGCCTTCCTCGGACCAGGGGAACCGTAACTTCCAGAAAAGGAAGGGGTCGGGAGCTGGCAAGGCCACCCTCAATGTGGTAGATCGGTCAGAGGGAGCTGGACCCTCTTCTGGACCAGGTAATACTTAAAACTGTTGAGTGGAATAATTGATTGCTTACTGAATTTCATGCATGAGTGTTAGTAAGTCTAAATGTACAACTACATGGACAATAAGTTGGAGTATAATGTACAATTCACCTAAATTAGACAATTCTAAACCTTAGAAACTTTCAATATTTGTTATCCAATCCCTCCCTCGCCAAACCCCAAAGAGACCCACCATCAGCACCACCGAATTCCTGATGGAGCAATGTCAGGTTAACCAACCAGGTATGATACTATTAAATGGATACCTGACACCGAAGCGTAAATCCACATCATCCGACGATGCGATAAACTTGGAGCAGCACCTGGAGGTTTCTACACACCAGAATACCCGAGTGGATCGAAAATGAAGTTGAAGATGATGTGCATGGGTAAGGACTGGAATCCTTACACCAAGACATATCAAGACATGCGAGCGGAAGACAGATGTAACACCCCAACTACGAACTAAACAGCTAACCGAAATCGCAGCGGAAATAAACAACCTAAACGATAACTAAACGGGTTGGTGTTACACGCCGTTAGCCACCCACGTGGCTAACTAGGCAGAAACATACAATTTTTCCGGTCTGATGATCAGACTCCCGAGCATAGAACTAATAACCATAAATACATCAACATATACCGAGTGTAAATATTTACAAACCATCATTGTAAACCGTCACTGTAAACCGTCACTGTAGTTCAAACGACATCCAAAATATAACGCCACGGGAGCACAGGCGCAACCCGGGCCCAACATCCAAAGTATACCAAAGTATTTCATAACCCCTAAGAATCTAGAGCCACTCCGCCTCCTCGATCCTCATCCTGCAAATAAATATGGAGCCCCCAAAGGGGGTCAGCAACCCTTGGGTGGTATGGTTAACGTGCAGCCCATCGACTACCGGGATACACGCAACCAATTGTCATGATAACATGGCATTGATTTTTAACATACAACATATATAGCATAGCAAGAAATATTGCATAGCACAACAACACATACATCACAGGAACATTTCACTTTAGAAAATGAACCAAGTTGGTTAGTCAACATTGTAAGCCTAGAGAATGGTTTCACCCTCATATTAAGCTGTTACATAAACTCGTTACCATCCTGTTAGTCAAACGGGTAACTTAACACATAGGTGTGATGGATATAGTGATCCGAACACACCGAACACATAATTTCCCCCCCCGATTGGAAGTCAGGTAGGTAAGCTTTGGCTAAGCTTGTGGGCGGTCGAAATCCAAAAAGGAAAACAATCTTAACATAAGGAGAGAGTCGAATCTGATTCAGATGTCAAACCCCGTACATACACGCGTGACCGGAACGTCCGGATTCCTCACTCCCCGGTTAACACTTGTTAGAAGTCTCATTGATGGAACTTAACACAATCGTTCACAAATAAGTGTTTAGGTCCAGTTAGACATACAAGGGAAGTGAGATATATTTCAATAACTCATACCACAACCAACTCATACATAGCCGTGGTTAGAACGTTCCTTAGGTTGGAAACATTATTACCGGATACCGTTCTCTTACGTTTCCCTAACATTGGTTAACTAACAATTAGTACGCATTCAAGGTTACCGGTATCGGTACGCACACATCACAGTAACAACAATGACTGTAAACTCATTTCATGATTTAATCTTACAAGGTCATAAACACACAGGAAAACAAACAATACGTAAGCCGGTGTAAACCGGCAGGCAACAGACTGCAAGAAAATCATACCTTGGTCCTTGCTGCGTACGAGTCCCGCCAAACGTAGTTCCTAAACATGATTAATAATGTCGGTTAATTAACTTATTTAACTTCCAGTTTACTAAGCATTTTACATGATTATATGACATGTTTTAATGCTTAAACTTACCCTTGGTTACCTTCATTGTACCCCCTAGGGTTAACTACTTAAGCCACACTTTGTTTGTTTTTTTTATAAGTTTGGGTCGACCGACCTTACCCAAGGTCGGTCCATTCCAGTGACCTCCGGGTTTGAAAAATTTACACTACGACCGACCTTGCTAAGCTTGGTCCCAAGGTCAGTCCATTCCAGAACATATTATCATCAGAAAATTCTACTCCGACCGACCTTGGACAAGATCGGTCCCAAGGTCGGTCCATTCCAGGACGTTTTTTCCCTTTGTAATTTAGGGCCGACCGACCTTGCAAGTCCGGCCCCAAGGTCGGTCCGTTCCAGAGACTTATTCCGTATACAAAATTTAAGCCCGACCGACCTTGCAAGTCCGGTCCCCAAGGTCGGTCCATTCCAGAGAGTTTTCTGGCTGGGTAAACTGGGCTCGACCGATCTTGCAGGTCCGGTTCCCAAGGTCGGTCTGCTCCAGACCCTTGTTTAGAAATGCATATTTGACTCCAAACTTCACCTTACATATCCTAGTATGTTCTAACCTCATTTGGGCACTTCAACCACACCTTAAGGCCTCCATTAAACTCCTTAAATCACTCACCAAAAACCTCCTTAACCATTACACAAATTCTTACAAAATCTTTTACACTATAATTTTTTCCTTAAACTTTTGAGTGGTGTTTCTTACCTATGATAGCAACTATCCCAAGTTGTTTCCTCATCACCAACAACATCATCTCCCAAGCATCTTTCACCATCCAAAATTCCTTTATACAACTACTTGAAGTTTCTCCACAAGTTTATACCTCCTCCTTACAAGACATTATTTTTCTCCTGTTTACCAATATTTGCATAAGTCCTAAACACAATTCCTCCCTGCCTTTGGTGCATCCCAAAGCACTCATTTTATTCCCAAATCCTCCAAGATAATGTCTAAGTCATTCTAACACTCAAGAACACCTCAATTTATTTCTTTCATCAATAGAATACCTAGTCATTCCTAGCACTTCCTTGTTCACCAAATCTCATTTAAAAACTCAAAAACTCCTTGTACATTAACCATATTTTGACATGGGTTTCACTAGCACATTGTTACACCAAAACACATAGTTTTCACCTTTAAACTATCAAGAACACCTAAATCCATCAAGAACATTCCACACACAGGAACTTCACCTAATTACACTACATCACAATATAGTGCATAATTTAAATTGCTTGGCACTTAGGCCCTTAAATAACATGGCTCTTAGGCCCTTAAATAGCATAAACCTTAAACACTGAATTTCCCACATATATATGCCTTTGACCTGCAAATACACTCAACATCACATATGTCTTTAATAATCTCCTTGTGAGTATTTTACTAACTCATTTACCATTGGCTCTTTAGGTAGTTTTTTAATAAGCAAACTAAGCTCATTTTCCTTAAGGCATTAAAACTACATTAGGTTAGTTTTGTTTACCTCTTTTATCCAAGGTTTCTTTCCTTGTATTCTTGGACCAAAAATTAGCAAGGAAGCTTGATCACTTGTCAACCTTCTATCCAATACATAAGTAAGGGTAATGAGCATTCAAGCTAAAACTCACTTATAAACCCTAATTTCAAATAATGTCTTAAAACAGTTAAATGCTTGTTTTACCTTGGAAATGGAAGAGAGTTGGATTAGCTAGCAAGAGAGGACTTCACCAAGCCCTCTGAAGATTGGAATGAAGCTATGGAAGATCAAAAGAAAACACCATGAAGAGGTAGTTTTCGGTCAAGCATAAAAATGAAAGAAATGTTGTTTTCTTTGGTTTCCCTTACCTTGAAGCAAAGGTGATCAACAAGGCATGAAAAATGAGCTCAAGCTCCTTCCATGGAGATTCCTCTTGGCACCAAAATGGAGCTTTTGGAATTTAGAGAAGACAAGATTGAAGAGCTTGATGAGATTAAGAGAATGGTGGTCTTGGAATTTAATTTGGTATATGGAGCTAAGAGATAATGGCAATGGAAGATGGAGGTGAAGTGTGTGCTGTAGCAAAACCGATGGAGGAAGGAATAAGAGAGGTTGGAGACGGTGGGAAAACAAGAGGGAAATGAAGAATGAAGTGAGAAGTTGCTTTTTGAAAGATATTTGTACAAAAGCAAATAGTGAACTTACTTATTTATTCTTTCTTCCTTATCAAACTAGCTAAGTATGGTGAGTCATAATTAAAAACCGGCCCCCTCTTTAGTTTAGGCTGATTTATGGTCTTTGTTGACCATTTAATTGACTTACATTGACTAATGTCTTAAACTAGTACTATTTGGGTACTATTCACTAATCAATGCACATAATTGTGAAATTTTTGATTTCCCATTGATTTAGACTTTCTAATGTGATACTAAGTAGTACACATGTTAATTAAAGAGTAATGATGGACATTTAGCCATTCAAAACTCATTTACAAGCCAATTTTTCAAAATGTGCTTTAAGTCTCCTTAAAGCTCATGTTGTGTTTTAACTTGTTTTCAAGCTTGGTTTTCTTTGGTAATTGATTTTAACATGTTCATTAACATGTAATAAGGTCTTGGTAAGCTCTTAGAGTCCTAACCAAGGTTATCCCAAGCTTAGAGCACATTTTTGCTCTAATTGCCTTTATGGTATTTTATAGTGTTTTCTATGGCTTAAATTGTTCACCAATGTTTCTAAAGCACTTTTTAGCCTTAATATACCATGACTTAATATTTAAACAACATATAAAGGTTTGGGGTATTTCAATCTACCCCCTTAAAAGAACTTTGTCCCTAAAGTTCACACTTCCCTCGCATCTTTAATATTAGAACACGGGGATACTTATAAAAAACAACTTTCATAACAAACATACTTTACATGACATCAGACTCAAGGTCCTAGCGACATAACATCACTCAGACACAACGGTCTGTAACATATCAACATAGAGAATGTATTACAATACATGTCGTACATACATAACCGAAACGGCTCTACCCCCCTTAAAAAGGGGTACGCCCCGTACCCTATACATACAAACTCTTAGGAGTAAACAACGACGGGTAATTTGCCCTCATTTTATCTTCCAGTTCCCAAGTGGCTTCCTCGACGTCCTGGTTAGACTAGAGGACCTTCACTAGTCTTACAGACTTATGGCGAGTGTCTCGAGTCTTAGTGTCCAGAATCCGTACGGGAGTCTCCATGATCGCATGTCGGCTCTAAGGTTAGCCTTTCGGGCTGAAGCACATGAGACGGATGAGACATATACTTCTTCAACTGAGAAACATGAAATACATCATGTACCCTACCCAGCTCAGCAGGTAAATCTAGCCTGTAAGCTATCGGGCCTATCCGCTCCGTCACAACATAAGGTCCCACATATTTCAGGCTCAACTTGCCTTTCTGGCCAAAACGAAACACTCCCTTCACGGGGAATACTCTGAGAAATACATGGTCGCCCATGGCGAACTCCAGGTCACGTTTACGCACATCGGCGTATGATTTCTGCCTATCCTGAGCTGCCTTCATGTTAGCCCGGATCTGGCATACTTCTGCTTGCACTTGCTCTAGATACTTAAGTCCTATAATGACCGTCTCACTCGACTCATCCCAGCATAATGGTGTGCGGCATGGTCTACCGTACAAAGCCTAGAAGGGAGACATCTTGATCGAAGCATGGTAACTGTTTTGTTAGCTAAACTCGATCAGATGTAACTTATCAATCCAGCTGGTCTGAAAGTCAAGTGCACATGCACGTAACATATCCTCAAGTGTCTGGATGGTGCGCTCACTCTGACCATCTACCTGTGGGTGGAACGCTGTACTCAACTTTAGTTCGGTACCTAGCGCTTCCCGTGTAGTTCTCCAGTACCTCGAGAGGAATCTGGTATCCCTATCAGACAAGATAGTCTTTGGTACCCCATGATGTCTTACAATCTCTCGGTCGAAGAGCTCTGCTAGCTTTGCCACTTTCCAGGTGTCCTTCATCGGTATGAATCGGGCTACCTTGGTGAGTCGGTCAACAACGACCCAAATCATATTCAGACCTCCCCTTGTAGGCGGAAGCCCTACTACAAAGTCCATGGAAATGTCACGGAACTTCCACTCAGGCACTGGCATTGGCTGTACCATACCACCAGGCCGTCGGTGCTCAAACTTGACCTTCTGGCAAGTGAGACACCTCAACACGTAATCATTTACATCCTTTTTTATTCCCGTCCACCAGAAATACCGTTTCATACTCTTGTACATCTTTGAAGCTCCGGGGTGAATCGAAGTAGTAGAACAATGGGATTCACTCAGTATGCGCTCCTTCAACTCAGCGCTACTCCTCGGAATACACAGTCGGCCATTGAGCCTAATCAGGTCATCATCGTGGAGTCAGAAATTGTACTTCTGACCCTCGAATGTGCCATCAATAAGCTTCTGCCTGATTTCTAACATATACTGATCTGACTTCTGAGCACTCCGCACCTCTTCAACCAAGCTAGAATGAGAGACTAGCAAATAGAGAGAGTGTGCTCGGCGACTCAGTGCGTCAGCTACCACATTCGCCTTACCCTCTTTGTACTATTGGTTGATGTCATAGTCATTCAGAAACTCGACCCACCTTCTTTGCCTCATGTTCAACTCTTTTTGAGTGAACAAGTACTTCAAACTTTTATGATCCGAATATATTGTCACGCTTACCCCACACAAATGATGTCGCCATATCTTCAAAGCGAAGACAATGGCACCCAATTCTAAGTCGTGGGTAGGGTATTTCTCTTCGTGCTTCTTCAGCTGTCGGGAGGCGTATGCTACGACCTTTCCGTGTTGCATCAATACACAACTCATACCTCTTCCTGATGCGTCGCAATAGACCTCGAACCCATCTGGACCGTCTGGTATAGTCAGGATTGGTGCAGATGTCAGAGCATCCTTGAGACTCTGAAAAGAACTCTCGCAGTCATCTGTCCACTCGAATGGTGCATCCTTCATCATTAAGGAAGTCATCGGCTTCGAGACACTGTAGAAGTTCTTCACAAATCTTCTATAATATCCTGTCAGACCCAGGAAGCTCCGGATGTCGGTAACTGTCTTCGGTCTAGGCCAGGTGTGCACTGCATCTATCTTTGCCGGATCAACAACGATCTCGGCCTTAGAAATCACATGACCAAGGAAGGAAACTTGGTTCAACCAGAACTCACACTTAGAAAATTTAGCATACAACTGATTCCTTCTCACGTTTGCAACACACTTCTCAGGTGGATTTCATGCTCACCCTTCGATTTTGAATACACAAGTATATCATCGATGAAGACTACCACTGACTTGTCCAACTGATCTCAGAATAAGCGGTTCATTAAGTCCATAAACTTGGCTGGTGCATTGGATAAACCGAACGGCATAACTGTAAACTCGTAGTGACCGTATCTGGTTCTGAATGCGGTCTTCTCAATGTCACCCTCTCGGATAGCAATCTGATGGTAACCAGATCGTAAATCGATCTTGGAGAATACTGATGCTCCTTTCAACTGGTCAAATAAGTCGTCAATGCGTGGTAAAGGATAACGGTTCTTCACCGTAACTGCATTCAGCTCTCTGTAGTTGATGCAGAGGCGGAGGCTACCGTCCTTCTTCTTCAAAAAGAGGACCGGCGCTCCCCATGGTGAAACGCTCGGGCGTATAAATCCCTTGTCGAGTAGGTCTCTCAGCTGCTCTTTGAGCTCTGTCATCTCAGCCGGAGCCATACGGTAGGGCGCTTCATATTGGCAGTTTCTCTCAGGTCCCGGACCGCTCTTCAACAATCTCAATCTGGCACCAACAATCTACTTCCCGTGCTGGCGGCATGGCCGGCAGTTCCTTAGGAAAGACATCAGGAAACTCCGACACTACCGGCACATCTGGGCTAAACTCTGGATCTCTCTCTACGTCCTGAACATAGCAGAGGTACACATCATTCTTCCGTCGTAACTGTTGGGTATAAACCTAACGGCAAGTATACCGGTCGATTATAGCAAGTTTTCCTAGAAGTGTCCTCCAGGTTATCGAATCCAAGGGAGGCAGCGTTTTAGTTGATTAATATTTAAGAACAAACTGATGAAATAACTAAAGTAACAGGGGGGTTTGTTTGTTGATTGCTAAGTGCTGAAACAGAATGTAAACAAGAACAAAGGTAATAATGCAAGAGCAACAGTGAGCAGAATAATGATGTTTCTGAATTAATGAGGTGGGAAAATTCCGGTTTACTAATCCTCCAATTCTTCGGTTCTTTCTCAGTGTGTTTACCAATATCTAGATTAAAATCCTAGATCAGAATTATTCCACGTTCGGTCTCCCGCTCGGTGGAATCTAATTAACAGCTAATAAATTTTAACTCTCGTTACAAATTATTAATTGCTAACAGCTTTAAGAATAATCCAGTTTAATGATCAGTTAATATCCTAGAGGAATTACCATCTCTAAATAACCGGTGCTGTTCCTGTTGTCTATTATCTACCGCAGTTCTCACTTATAAGCAGATAAACAGATAAAATCCAGTAATTGGCCAAATCACAAGATTTATAATAATAAATAAGGAACAACACTTTAATCTGTTAAAATGGTAAATCACAAAGATAATGGAACCTCAGAATTTGGATTACATAGTAAACCGAAATTTATAGAAATTACTCAGCCATGGAAATGAAAATACTGCAAAGATATGTGAACAACATTAAAGAGGAAGGAAAGAAGAAACTCTGATTTAAGACTCTGCAGTGGAGTCTCGGTGTGTGATCAGTGCTGCCTTCTGCCTCTTCTCCAGGGAATGGTGGAGTGAATGGAACGTGAGAAATGAGATGGAGATGGATGGAGAGTGTGAGATGCACTCTGGAATGTGTGTGAGAGGGAGGAGATATCCGATGGATATTGTGCGTTTTGAATGTGAGGGATTGAGTTCTATTTATAGTACTCAGTACGTAGCAGTGGTATGATTATCGATATGAAATAGTGGATGTATCGATGTGTATATAGGTGGAAAGCGAATGATCGTGGAGGACAAGGTGCAGAATAACAGTAATGGAAAGAAAAGAATGGGGCGGCCGTATATAATAGGCTAATCGTATGGGAAATCATGGGGCGGCTATAATAAGCTCTCGTTATGGAAATCATGGGGCGGCCAGTATAATAAGAAGAGATAATTCTCTTCTTTTCAAGTTCACGGCGCTACAGATATGTCGATAATCCCATGTGGTCCGGGTCTTGGCTTGTGGAAGAGGGCCTGGACCGTGAATTTTGAGAAGTGATTTAAATCATCGTCTGTGTGGTCCGGGACTTAGGCCGTGTATCAAGTCCCGGACCATGCTTGAAATCTGGTCGAGAGAATTGCTTCATGGTGGTCCGGGTCTTGGCTCCATAATCAGGTCCCGGACCAAGCTTGATTTCAATTCGAGAGTTGAGCTACCATGTGGTCCGGGTCTTAGCTCCATAGTTAAGTCCCGGACCAAGCTGATTTTAATTCGATGATGAATATCTTGACTCTATTTGGCTTGTTTTGATTTGCGATATGTTCCAACCATGATAGGAATGTGTTTCTTTGAGATTAAAGCCTGAAAAATCACACACAAACCATAAAAGAGAACAATTGCAACAAGAGGCATAAAAATGCTTCATAAGACAGGAATTTAGCAGTAAATGATAACAAATTGGATCTCAAAAGACCATGCAGAGATAGGTAAATTCCTGACTTATCAACATCCCCACACTTAACCTTTGCTTGTCCTCAAGCAATTACTGCAAGTAAAATGTACCAGATTTTCAAAAGCGGGGATTTATCAGGTCAGGAAAATGTACAAGGAAATCTAATGCTGAGAAACAATCATAAGAGATAATGACTAGTACTGCAAGTTTTCTTAAACAGTGAAGCTAGGGTTGTTTTGACAAATGCATGAGATTATCATCATAACTGTTTAATCCAAACTATACTCAGGGCTTTACTTTCCGTTGTCTTTCCACAATTCATTGGACGACAAGGGGCAAGAAGTAATGTCATATTCCACATTACCTTTCATTGCCACATACTCATAATCAAGGAAGAATTTGCAATAAACTGTTTAGCATGAAAGAACTTCCTTCCAATTTTTCTGAGTAAGCATTATTCATCTCATCCCCTCAGACTTTTTCTCCCCATCCTTGTAGCGGTGTTGGGCCTTCTATCCCAGATCAGATGATCTTAGGTAGATGAGTGATGAGGCACTCCACGGGCTTAATTACCGAATGGGAGAGGCCTGTTCCGGTTCAGAGTAGATTAGAGGAGTACCTTGCCTTTGTCCTTTCCTTCCATTCATTCCAAAGCTTCCCAAAGCCCCAAGTTAGTTCAAACAAAATAGTCACAAGATGGTCTCACCTTTTATTGAAGGAAATAGATGCAAATTTTAACCAAAGCGGACAATCCAAGCAGTATAATCAAACTTCTTATGACCGAAATTTCAGATTAAATTTCAGAGATATTTGCTACTTGTACGTTATTCTCAATCAATGCATCTGATCACAAATGAAAGCCAATTGTGTTGAAAAAAAAAATTTTTTTGTGGAGGGTCATCAAAGGTTAATGAAGAGAGAATTAGTAGTTTCAGGGAACAAAGAAAATAAGCAATAAACGCGTAGCCCCCCTTTACTACGAACCTCCCCACACTTAGAAATTAGCAATGCCCACATTGCTACCAGAATATGATAATAGTGCAAAAGAAAGAATATAACTCCCCTGAAAATTGAGTGAAGAGGGAGTCCCCACACTTATGAAAAGGAACGGGAGACTCAAGGAGTGTTGGAAAAATTTCGGCAGAGTCTCCTTTGTATTCTTTCGATATCGCACACACAAAAGATGGCAATCCTGTTGAATATCACAAAGCAGCAGACAACGTGTGGCAACAAAAGAGATTACGCAAAACCAAATATGCAGGGAGAACCAAAGTATCCCATCAAAACAATCCAAATAGAAAAAAGAAAGGTACTAGAAATAACAACCTACAAATCTAAAAGACATCAAAATATCACAAAGGTCAATGTCAGCTGATAATCAAAAAGTGCAATAAAAGATAGATGGCCTGATGTAGGAGGGAGCAGGTGAGGTGTTGGAGCTAGGGATTTCAAATGTGAAGAATGAAGACGACCTGTTGTTCTGTGTTCTCGTGTTTTTTTTTCAAAGCTGTATGGGTCCGGGACCTAAGATATGGATGAGGTCCCGGACCACTGTGCAAAAACAGGTCGAGAGTTTCAAGCCTCTAGGTCCGGGACTCAAGTTCTGTAACAGGTTCCGGACCACCCCATGAATTCTGTTCGAGACTTGCCTTCCCTTCTGGTCCGGGACTTGGGTCCTGTAACATGTCCCGGACCACTCTGTTTATTTCAACCGAAGAATTGCCTCAGTGTACTCTGTTTCTCCTCCTTCATCAAACCTACATTTTAACAAAATCAACAAGAAAAATAGCTAACAAAGGAATTAGAACAAGTAAAAAAAACGGCATTAAAATGAAAATCAAGAGGATAGAAGAAAGAAGATTACGTTGCCTCCCAATGAGCTGCCCATCTTTTCGGTCTTTGGCTAGACCATGTTTTTGTTCTCTCAAGAATTTCCAGAAGATTTAGGTATCTTTGCAACCTGGTGACATGAACTCCGAGAAGCTTCCAAAACATTTTTAGAAGACCTGCCAACATAAAACAGTAGCTGCTCACTTTCTGCATTCAAAGTGATCGTACCATGAGCAACTTCTATTCGAGCGTCGGCTGTTGCTAGGAAGGGTTCCAAGGATAATAGGGACCGTTGGATCTGTGGCCATGTCGAGTACGATAAAGTCGCAGGGGAAGTACAGATGCTCCACCTTGACCATCACATCCTTTGCTATTCCACAAGGGTAAACCATGGAGCGATCTGCTAACTGAAGCGTCATTCGTGTAGGCTGTAAGTCTCCAATTCCAAGCTTCTCAAATAAATTGTATGGCATGAGACTAATCGATGCTCCTAAATCAGCAAGACAGTGGTCGAAGTCAATGTCTCCTTTTTGCATGGAATTGTGAAGCTTCCAGGATCTTTGCATTTCTCTGGTAAGCGCTTCTGTATGATCGCTGAACAAGTTTCTGTGAGCTGAACAGTTCCTGTCTCGACTAACTTTGCTTTGTTAGATAAAAGTTTCCTTAAATACTTGGCATAGTTAGGTACCTTCGCAACTAAATCAACAAGGGAATATCAACAGATAGTTGCCGAAGTAAAGTAAGAAACTTATCAAACTCACTATCCTCTTTGGAACGCTTGGTTCTGTTTGGAAATGGAACTGGGGGAGCAACTTCAACTGTAGGTGATGTAGGTGACGGAGATTTGGTAACTTCATAATTCTGCTCATTCTCTAGCACCGGTTGCTCTATGCTCACCTCAGGCTCAGTAGCTTTGCCTTTACTACTCCTAGTAGTTACCTTCTTCGCTGTTTCCTTTTCCTGCAAAGGGCATTTGTTAGCCAAGATATCATCCACCAGTGTAGCATAATTTGGCATTACTTAAGCATATCGGGAAAAGGAATATCTTTAGTTAATTTCTTAAAAAGTTTAAGAAATTTCCCAAGCTGTTCATCAAGGTCCCTCTTCTTTAACCTGTTAGGAAAAGGAATAGGTTCTTCAAATTACGATTGGGAACAAAGAGTGAGAAGGTTGAGTTTCAGGAGACTCCTTCTCCTTGGGTTTTTCAAAAATTTTATTGGAGTCATTAACTCTTGTTGAACAGGTAAAATTGCAGCGACAAGTGGAGTATCTTTTTCCACAACAAAAACAGCTTTAGCATACTCGCGAGGATTCTTCTCTGGCTGGCTAGGTAGAGCCCCTGCAGGTCTATCAGAAAGTTTTTCACTTAGTTGGGCAATTTGAGTCTCAATATGTTTGTTGAAAGCTCTCTGCTCCAAGATGAAGGTCTTGTTTTCATGGTTGGTGCTCTCTTGCTGTTCGAGTTTCCTATTGGTCGACAAGATAAACTCTTGCATCATGTCTTCTAAACCTGAACTTACACCAGCTGGCTGTTTCTGTGCCTGCTGGTTCTGTATTTGCTGATTTTGATGAGGTCCCTGAAAGAGCTGAGTGTTCTGCTGTGGAGGCCTCTGACTGTAGTTATTTCCCTGGAACCTCTGCTGCTGATATCCTTGGTTGTTTTGATTGTTGTAGAAATTCCTTGCCTGTTCCCCATATAGTTTACCTCTTCATTTGCTGAGAAGTACACTGGCACATGTTGGAACTTCTACCACAATACTCACACTGTGGGAAAGACTCGGTCACAACAGCAGCGCTTGACTGAGGGTTCATCATTGCACACATCTTCTCAAACTGCTTTGACATCGCTTCCATTTTGGCAGCCAGAAAAGTATTTGAATCTACTTCATAGACTACAGCGGTTTTCTTCGGTGCAGCTTCTCCTGTTCTCGCACCTCCCCACTGATTGGATGCATTGGCAATGGTATCCAATAGTTCCTTGATTCTAGCTATTGGTAGCTCCATGAGGCTTCCTCCTGCACAAGTGTCTACCAACAAACGACTTGAATGATCCAAATCTTTATAAAAGGACTGTAAAATTACCTCCTCTCCCAAGCCATGGTGTGGTACTCTGCGCACAATCCTTTGAAACGCTCCCATGCCTCGGATAATGTCTCTCCTGTGAACTGCTTAAAGTTGGTAATCTCTCCTCTCATGATCAGCATTCGAGAAGGAGGGAAATATTTTGCCAAGAATGCATTTGCTAACTCCGTCCAGGTAGTAATACTGTTTGGTGTCAATGAGTTTAGCCATTCTGCAGCTCTGTCCCTCAGGGAGAATGGGAAGAGAGTCAATCTAGCAACCTCTTGTGAAGCTGATGTAGAACAAGCTCCTACCAACCTCAGGAAAGTGGTGAGATGGACATTGGGATCTTCAGTGATTGTTCCGCTGAATTGAGGTGCATTCATGACCATAGTAACATAGTGTGTTTTGAACTGCCAATGCTCCCCTGCTGGTAACGTAGGAATTAATATTGGTGAGACAAGCCCTTCAACGCTTGGGCGGGTGTAATCCCTCATGTGCCTCTCCGGATTCTCCATATTGCTTCCTGAGGGGTTGTTTAGAATTTCTTCTTCAACAATCCCTTCTGTTGGTGAATCTTTTAGGAACACCTCCTGCTCAATTGGAGGATCCAGCACTAACCTCTTCCGAATCCTTCTTGTTACTCTTTCTATCTCGGGTTCGATTTCGAATTCAGGGTCTCCTTCAGAACGATTTTTGACCATAAACCAAGATCAGATGACTGACAGTAATGCAGTTGAAAAGGAACAAAATAAAATGAGACAAAACTAAAGGGGACAAAAACAAAACAAAATTTAAGAAGATAAAAATCAAACTAAGCAACCGTGCCTCCCCGGCAACGGCGCCATAAACTTGTTGGGTATAAACCTAACGGCAAGTATACCGGTCGATTATAGCAAGTTTTCCTAGAAGTGTCCCTCCAGGTTATCGAATCCAAGGGAGGCAGCGTTTTAGTTTGATAATATTTAAGAACAAACTGATGAAATAACTAAAGTAACAGGGGGTTTTGTTTGTTGAATTGCTAAGTGCTGAAACAGAATGTAAACAAGAACAAAGGTAATAAATGCAAGAGCAACAGTGAGCAGAATAATGATGTTTTTGAATTAATGAGGTGGGAAAATTCCGGTTTACTAATCCTCCAATTTCTTCGGTTCCTTTCTCAGTGTGTTTACCAATATCTAGATTAAAATCCTAGATCAGAATTATTCCACGTTCGGTCTCCCGCTCGGTGGAATCTAATTAACAGCTAATAAATTTAACTCTCGTTACAAATTTATTAATTGCTAACAGCTTTAAGAATAATCCAGTTTAATGATCAGTTAATATCCTAGAGGAATTACCATCTCTAAATTAACCGGTGCTGTTCCTGTTGTCTATTATCTACCGCAGTTCTCACTTATAAGCAGATAAACAGATAAAATCCAGTAATTGGCCAAATCACAAGATTTATAATAATAAATAAGGAACAAACACTTTAATCTGTTAAAATGGTAAATCACAAAGATAATGGAACCTCAGAATTTGGATTACATAGTAAACCGAAATTTATAGAAATTACTCAGCCATGGAAATGAAAATACTGCAAAGATATGTGAACAACATTAAAGAGGAAGGAAAGAAGAAACTCTGATTTAAGACTCTGTAGTGGAGTCTCGGTGTGTGATCAGTGCTGCCTTCTGCCTCTTCTCCAGGGAATGGTGGAGTGAATGGACGTGGAGAAATGAGATGGAGATGGATGGAGAGTGTGAGATGCACTCTGGAATGTGTGTGAGAGAGGAGGAGATATCCGATGGATATTGTGCGTTTTGAATGTGAGGGATTGAGTTCTATTTATAGTACTCAGTACGTAGCAGTGGTATGATTATCGATATGAAATAGTGGATGTATCGATGTGTATATAGGTGGAAAGCGAATGATCGTGGAGGACAAGGTGCAGAATAACAGTAATGGAAAGAAAAGAATGGGGCGGCCGTATATAATAGGCTAATCGTATGGGAAATCATGGGGCGGCTATATAATAAGCTCTCGTTATGGAAATCATGGGGCGGCCAGTATAATAAGAAGAGATAATTCTCTTTTTTCAAGTTCACGGCGCTACAGATATGTCGATAATCCCATGTGGTCCGGGTCTTGGCTTGTGGAAGAGGGCCCGGACCGTGAATTTTGAGAAGTGATTTAAATCATCATCTGTGTGGTCCGGGACTTAGGCCGTGTATCAAGTCCCGGACCATGCTTGAAATCTGGTCGAGAGAATTGCTTCATGGTGGTCCGGGTCTTGGCTCCATAATCAGGTCCCGGACCAAGCTTGATTTCAATTCGAGAGTTGAGCTACCATGTGGTCCGGGTCTTAGCTTCATAGTTAAGTCCCGGACCAAGCTTGATTTTAATTCGATGATGAATATCTTGACTCTATTTGGCTTGTTTTGATTTACGATATGTTCCAACCATGATAGGAATGTGTTTCTTTGAGATTAAAGCCTGAAAAATCACACACAAACCATAAAAGAGAACAATTGCAACAAGAGGCATAAAAATGCTTCATAAGACAGGAATTTAGCAGTAAATGATAACAAATTGGATCTCAAAAGACCATGCAGAGATAAGTAAATTCCTGACTTATCAGTAACTCACGGTACATGGCCATGGCGGTGATGATCTGGGTCGAAGGATCCCTGGGCCTCTGGCGGTATGATATAGTAACCCCAGACGGACTCCGGAGAAGCAGACGATGCTCGGCACATAGGATTCTGCCCTTGTACTGCTCCAACCAGTTCATCCCGACAATCACATCAAATCCAAGTCCCTCGAACTCTATCATGTCGATCGGGAACTCTTCATCCTTGATTCACACAACACATCTCAGTGCCAGCGGGTATACTTGATCCGCTCTTTCGACGGGAGAGTGACTAGAAAGTCAAGCATCTCTTCACCGTCTAACCCCAGCCTCCTCGCAAATGAAAGCAAGATAAATGTGTGTGAGGCTCCAGGGTCGAACAAGATCGATGTGTCCATGCCATTAACTGGAAAGGTACCGGTAAGGATAGTGCCGCTTCTGCCGGCTTCTGCCTCATTACAAACACCCAGTATACCTCCCGTTCTGAGTGCACAGCCTAATGCAGTTCACAAACTCATAAGTACACAGTAACAACACGGTTGACATACTCCAAAACAACGTCTCTTTATTCATTAACATAATCTTTACACCATAGGTTGGTTTACATTGTAGACATAGCTAAATATAGCATCCTTAACATACAACTGGCTTAACACATTACATAATTACACAAGGCTTTAAAACTGTCTGAAGGTCAAATTCAAACGTCCGGGTTTCATGTGCGTGGCATTGATCACTGTCGAAGGTGTGGTATCAGTTTGATCTTCTTGATGCTGTGATATAGCATCCTTGACTGCCCACCCATGATTAACACATCTCCTGACTTCAATACTAACTTCTTTGCGAGATCAGCACGCTTCCGCTCACCATACACAAACACTGTGGTATCACCAATGGACCAAGACACCACAGGTACTCCCTTACTCAGAGACTCGGGTGTTTCATCCTTATCTTGGTGTAAACCCAACCGTCCACCTTTCTGGTAGAAGTTCACAATACACAAAATCTGCTTAAACACTCGGGATTGGATTCGATTCAACTTGCTGAGCAATTCCCTGGCGTGGTTAACGACCGCAAGGAACTCCTCAGGTATCCTCGGTACTGTTGCTCTGTCTTCCACTCGCACATCTTGATATGTCTTGGTGTAAGGGTTCCAGTCCTTACCCATGCACATCATCTTCAACTTCATTTTTGATCCGCTCGAGTACTCTGGTGTGTAGAAACCTCCAGGTGCTGCTCCTAGTTCATTGCATCGCCTGATGATGTGGATTTGTGCTTCGAGTGTCAGGTATCAACTTAAGAGTATCTTACCTAGCTGGATGACCTGACATTGCTCCATCGGGTATTCGGTGATGCTGATGGTTGTCTCTTCGGGGTTTGGTGTGGGTGGGATTGGATAACAAATATTGAAGGTTCCTAAGGTTTAGAATTGCCTAATTTAGGTGACTTTCACATTATACTTTAACTCATTACTTATGTGGTTGTACACTTAGACTCACTAATACACATGCATGAAATGCGGTATGCAATCACTTATTTCACTTAACGCTTTAAGTGGTACCTGGTCTAGAAGAGGGTCCTGGTGCCTCAGACCGGTCCACCACATCAGGGCGGCCTTGCCGGATCCCGACCCTTTCCCCTTCTGGGAGTCAGTGTTCCCCTGAGCTGAGGATGGCTGGTGAGTCGCCTTCGGGCCCTCAGTGATCGCGGCAGCCTTACCCTCCATTGCCCCTTAGGCCTGTAGTTTCTGTCGTTGGGGTTCTGGTAGCACTCGAAGTCACGGTGCCCCATCTTCTTGCAATAGCGACACTACACATCTTCTCCCTTGCCGTCCTTGCCGGGGTGGTCTCCGTTGCACCACTTGCAGTAGTAGTGGCGCTCCGGTCCAGAGCCCGTGCTGGCTGCTAACACATTACACATTCAGTACACACTTCACAATATAAAATACCCACTTGAATTCGGTATTCGGGATTAATTAGTTACCCTTGGGCGGGTGAGAGCGTAAGGGCTTAGCCACATAGGCATAAGTGAGCTTCAACGGCTCCTCAGCGGTGGTGGTCTGGGCTTGGCCTTTGTCACCCTGTTGTTGCTGGCCTTTCTGGGCTAGGGATAAGGTTTCTTCTTCTTTCCCCTTGTACCCTTACGTGCTTTGGCCCTCGCTTGAGGCCTTGCGCTTGTGCGCATTCTCCTCATCCCTCAGACGGACGGTGATCTCAACCTTAGCAGTGGCATGATAGCACTCCTGAATTTAGGATGTCAGTCATGCCCCGCAAAACAAACTCACAAACTCACATTCACATTCGCTTAAGGTATACACTTATTCACATCACGGTATTTAATTACCTGCAAGGTGGTATACTCAGCTGGCCCCATCCCATAGGGGAAGACAGTGGCTAAGACCATTGTAGAAACGGTTTACCAACACCCGGTTCGAGTACCCCAGGTCGGTAAAAGGTGGATAAGGCGGTGAAAGCGGGTAGTAGTCGTCAACCGACATCTTATCCCCCTGCCTCAGGCTATCCAGCTCTAGACGCTTGGCCTCTTGCACATGTACAGGGTAGTACTTGGCTCGCAGCAGAGCTGTATACTCCCTCCAACCAAACTTAGGATCAGCCATCCTGTCTTCTCTCACAAGCTTCCACCAACTCCTTGCCGAACCCTTCAGATAGTAAGCGGCAAGACGGACCTTGGCTCCAGCAGGCACATCCAAGGTCTCGTAGGCGGTCTCCAACTCAGAGATATATGCCTCCAGCTTACTAGGGTCGGTCTCCCCATGAAAAGACGGGGGTCTCAAATCCGCCAACGCCTTGACCAGTTGGTCTCACGTGGCTGTGGTTGTGGTTGTGGCCCTTGTTGGTCCGCACCGCCTTGCTGCTGCTGCTGCTGTGATGCATCGCAGCCACTAACTGGGGAACCATATGGGCTACGGCGGCTGCTAACGCCTCAGCCATAACCTGTGTTGTAGTGTTCTCGCCCTGGTCTCCGTATCACCAACACCGCGTCCGCGGCCTCTTCCTCTTGGTTGACCTGACATCTGTATACACATGGACATTCATCAGCATTTGCTTGCACACTTATCGGTTCCAACGGTTGTAACGTGTTCCCGACATTAAGGTATTCCCACACTTAGTTAGTGGTTAACCTTTCCATATCTGCTCACTTAGGTAACTATGGTTAGGTTTCCTAACTTGGTATGTTCCTAAGCACGGTATTCTAGTCATTAGAGCGATAATTCGCGCTGATACCACTTTTGTAACACCCCAACTACGAACTAAACAGCTAACCAAAATCGCAGCGGAAATAAACAACCTAAACGATAACTAAACGGTTGGTGTTACACGCCGTTAGCCACCCACGTAGCTAACTAGGCAGAATACATACAATTTTCCGGTCTGATGATCAGACTCCCGAGCATAGAACTAATAACCATAAATACATCAACATATACCGAGTGTAAATATTTACAAACCATCATTGTAAACCGTCACTGTAAACCGTCACTGTAGTTCAAACGACATCCAAAATATAACGCCACGGGAGCACAGGCGTAACCCGGGCCTAACATCCAAAGTATACCAAAATATTTCATAACCCCTAAGAATCTAGAGCCACTCCGCCTCCTCGATCCTCATCCTGCAAATAAATATGGAGCCCCCAAAGGGGTCAGCAACCCTTGGCTGGTATGGTTAACGTGCAGCCCATCGACTATCGGGATACACGCAACCAATTGTCATGATAACATGGCATTGATTTTTAACATACAACATATATAGTATAGCAAGAAATATTGCATAGCACAACAACACATACATCACAGGAACATTTCACTTTAGAAAACGAACCAAGTTGGTTAGTCAACATTGTAAGCCTAGAGAATGGTTTCACCCTCATATTAAGATTGTTACATAAACTCGTTACCATCCTGTTAGTCGAACGGGTAACTTAACACATAGGTGTGACAGATATAGTGATTCGAACACACCGAACATATAATTTCCCCCTAGCCCGATTAGAAGTCAGGTAGGTAAGCTTTGGCTAAGGTTGTGGGTGGTCAAAATCCAAAAAGGAAAACAACCTTAACATAAGGAGAGAGTCGAATCTGATTCAGATGTCGACCCCCGTACATACACGCATGACCGGAACGACCGGATTCCTCACTCCCCGGTTAACACTTGTTAGAAGTCCCATTGATGGAACTTAACACAATCATTCACAAATAAGTGTTTAGGTCCAGTTAGACATACAAGGGAAGTGAGATATATTTCAATAACTCATACCACAACCAAATCATACATAGCCGTGGTTAGAACGTTCCTTAGGTTGGAAACGTTATTACCAGATACCGTTCTCTTACGTTTCCCTAACATTGGTTAACTAACAATTAGTACGCATTCGAGGTTACCGGTATCGGTACGCACACATCACAGTAACCACAATGACTGTAAACTCATTTCATGATTTAATCTTACAAGGTCATAAACACACAGGAAAACAAACAACACGTAGCCGGTGTAAACCGGTAGGCAACAGACTGCAAGAAAACCATACCTTGGTCCTTGCTGCGTACGAGTCCCGCCAAACGTAGTTCCTAAACATGATTAATTATGTCGGTTAATTAACTTATTTAACTTCCAGTTTACTAAGCATTTACATGATTATATGACATGTTTTAATGCTTAAACTTACCCTGGTTACCTTCATTATACCCCTTAGGGTTAACTACTTAAGCCACACTTTGTTTGTTTTTTTATAAGTTTTCGGTCGACTGACCTTACCCAAGGCGGTCCATTCCAGTGACCTCCGGGTTTGAAAAATCTACACTACTACCGACCTTGCTAAGCTCGGTTCCAAGGTCTGTCCATTCCAGAACATATTACGTCAGTCAGAAAATTCTACTCTGACCGACCTTGGACAAGATCGGTCCCAAGGTCGGTCCATTCTAGAATGTTTTTTTCCCTTTGTAATTTAGGGCCGACCGACCTTGCAAGTCCGTTCCCCAAGGTCGGTCCGTTCCAGAGACTTATTCCGTATACAAAATTTAAGCCCGACCGACCTTGCAAGTCCGGTCCCCAAGGTCGGCCCATTCCAGAGAGTTTTCTGGCTGGGTAAACTTGGCTCGGCGATCTTACAGGTCCGGTCCCCAAGGTCGGTCTGCTCCAGACCCTAGTTTGGAAATGCATATTGGACTCCAAACTTCACCTTACATATCCTAGTATGTTCTAACCTCATTTGGGCACTTCAACCACACCTTAAGGCCTCCATTAAACTCCTTAAATCACTCACCAAACCTCCTTAACCATTACACAAATTCTTACAAAATCTTTTACACTATAATGTTTTTCTTAAACTTCTGAGTGGTGTTTCTTACCTATGATAACAACTATCCCAAGGTGTTTCCTCATCACCAACAACATCATCTCCCAAGCATCTTTCACCATCCAAAATTCCTTTATACAACTACTTGAAGTTTCCACAAGTTTATACCTCCTCCTTACAAGACATTATTTTTCTCCTAGTTTACCAATATTTGCATAAGTCCTAAACACAATCCTCCCTGCCTTTGGTGCATCCCAAAGCACTCATTTTATTCTAAATCCTCCAAGATAATGTCTAAGTCATTCTAACACTCAAGAACACCTCAATTTATTTTCTTTCATCAATAGAATACCTAGTCATTCCTAGCACTTCTTGTTCACCAAATCTCATTTAAAAACTCAAAACTCCTTGTACATTAACCATATTTTGACATGGGTTTCACTAGCACATTGTTACACCAAAACACATAGTTTTCACCTTTAAACTATCAAGAACACCTAAATCCATCAAGAACATTCCCACACACAAAACTTCACCCAATTACACTACATCACAATATAGTGCATAATTTAAATTGCTTGGCACTTAGGCCCTTAAATAACATGGCTCTTAGGCCCTTAAATAGCATAAACCTTAAACACTGAATTTCCCACATATATATTGCCTTTGACCTGCAAATACACTCAACATCACATATGTCTTAATAATCTCCTTGTGAGTATTTTACTAACTCATTTACCATTGGCTCTTTAGGTAGTTTTTTAAAATCAAACTAAGCTCATTTTCCTTAAGGCATTAAAACTACATTAGGTTAGTTTTGTTTACCTCTTTTCTCCAAGGTTTCTTTCCTTGTTCTTGGACTGAAAATTAGCAAGGAAGCTTGATCACTTGTCAACCTTCTATCCAATACATAAGTAAGGGTAATGAGCATTCAAGCTTCAAGCTTCAACTTAAACTCACTTATAAACCTAATTTCAAATAATGTCTTAAAACACTTAAATGCTTGTTTTACCTTGGAAATGGAAGAGAGTTGGATTAACTAGCAAGAGAGGACTTCACTAAGCCCTCTGAAGATTGGAATGAAGCTATGGAAGATCAAAAGAAAACACCATGAAGAGGTAGCTTTCGGTCAAGCATAAAAATGAAAGGAAATGTTGTTTTTCTTTGGTTTCCCTTACCTTGAAGCAAAGGTGATCAACAAGGCATGAAAAGATGAGCTCAAGCTCCTTCCATGGAGATTCATCTTGGCACCGAAATGGAGCTTTTGGAATTTAGAGAAGACAGATTGAAGAGCTTGATGAGATTAAGAGAATGGTGGTCTTGGAATTTAATTTGGTATATGGAGCTAAGAGATAATGGCAATGGAAGATGGAGGTGAAGTGTGTGCTGTAGCAAAACTGATGGTGGAAGGAAGAAGAGAGGTTGGAGACGGTGGGAAAACAAGAGGGAAATGAAGAATGAAGTGAGAAGTTGCTTTTTGAAAGATATTTGTACAAAAGCAAATAGTAAACTTACTTATTTATTCTTTCTTCCTTATCCAACTAGCTAAGTATGGTGAGTCATACTTAAAAACCGGCCCCTTCTTTAGTTTAGGCTGATTTATGGTCTTGTTGACCATTTAATTGACTTACATTGACTAATGTCTTAAACTAGTACTATTTGGGTACTATTCACTAATCAATGCACATAATTGTGAAATTTTTTATTTCCCATGATTTAGACTTCCTAATGTGATACTAAGTAGTACACATGTTAATTAAAGAGTAATGATGGACAGTTAGCCATTCAAAACTCATTTACAAGCCAATTTTTCAAAATGTGCTTTAAGTCTCCTTAAAGCATATTTTGTGTTTTAACTTGTTTTCAAGCTTGGTTTTCTTTGGTAATTGATTTAACATGTTCAGTAACACGTAAATAAGGTCTTGGTAAGCTCTTAGAGTCCTGACCAAGGTTATCCCAAGCTTAGAGCACATTTTTGCTCTAATTGCCTTTATGGTATTTTTATAGTGTTTCTATGGTTTAAATTGTTCACCAATGTTTCTAAGGCACTTTTTAGCCTTAATATACCATGGATTAATATTTAAGAAACATATAAAGGTTTGGGGTATTTCAACGGAGCAACAATACCGAGTATACCTGAGGAGTTCCTTGCGGTCGTTAACCACGCCGTGGGAATTGCTCAGCAAGTTGAATCAGATTCAATTTTGAGTGTGAAGTGGACTTATGTATTGTTAACTTCACCCAGAAAGGTGGATGATTGGGTTTACACCAAGATAAGGACGAAACACCCGAGTCTCTGAGTAAGGGAGTACTCGTGGTGTCTTTGTCCATTAGTGATACCGCAGTCTTATGTATGGCGAGCAGAAGCGTGCTGATCTCGCAACAAAGTTGGTGTTAAAGTCAGGTGATGTGTTAATCATGGGTGGGCAGTCGAGGATGTTGTATCACGGCATCAAGAAGATCAAACTGAATACTGCACCTCCGACAGTAATCAATGCCACACACATGAAACCCGGGCGTTTGAATTTGACCTTTAGGCAATTTTGAGGCCATGTATAACCATGTAATGTGTGAAACCAGTTGTATGTTAAGGATGCTATATATTTAGCTATGTCGACACAATGTAAACCGACTTATGGTGTAAGAGTGTGTTAATGAATAAAACGGTGTTATTTTTTAGTATACCAACCGTGTTGTTACCGTTGTACTTATAAAGTTTGTGAAATAAATTAGGTTGTGCACTCGGAACAGAAGGTACACTGAGTGTGTGTACTGAGGTAGAAGCCGGCAAGAGCGGCACTATCCTCACTAGTACCTTCCCAGTCAATGGCGTGGACGCATCGATCTTGTTCGACTCTGGAGCCTCACACACCTTTATCTCGCTTTCATTTGCGAGGAGGCTAGGGTTAGACGGTGAAGAGATGCCTGACTTTCTAGTCACTCTCCCGTCCAAAGAGCGGATCAAGTGTAACCGCTATTACCGAGATGCCACCGTCCGAATTACAGATGAAGAGTTCCCTATCGACATGAGAGTCGAGGGGCTCGGATTTGATGTAATTGTGAGGATGAACTGGTTGGAGCGGTACAAGGGTCAAATCCTATGTGCCGAGCACCGTCTATTCTTCAGAGTCCAGCTGGGGTTATGATTTCATACCGCCAGAGGCCTAGGGAGCCTTCGACTCAGATCATCACCGTCATGGCTATGTATCGTGAGTTACGATGAAAAATGATGTGTACCTCTGCTATGTCCAGGACATAGAGAGAGGAGAGAGATCCGGAGTTTAGCCCACCGAGTGTGTAGTAGTGTCAGAGTGTCTAATGTTTTCTTAAGGAACAGCCAGGTATGCCACCAGCACGGGCAGTGGAATTCAAAATTGTTGTTCCGGGAACGGAACCAATAGTGAAGGCGCCCTACCGTATGGCTCCAGCTGAGATGACAGAGCTCAAGAGCAGCTACGAGACCTACTCGACAAGGGATTTATACGCCTGAGCGTTTCACCATGGGGAGCACCGGTCCTCTTCGTGAAGAAGAAGGACGGTAGTCTCCGCCTCTGCATCGATTACAGGGAACTAAATGCTGTTACGGTGAAGAATCGTTATCCATTACCACGTATTGATGATTTATTCGACCAATTTAAAGGAGCATCAGTATTCTCCAAGATCGACTTGCGATCCGGTTACCACCAAATCGCAATCCGAGAAGGTGACATTGAGAAGACCACATTCCGAACCAGGTACGGTCACTACAAGTTCACGATCATGCCGTTTGGTCTATCCAATGCACTGGCTAAGTTTATGGACTTAATGAACCGCTTGTTTCGAGATCAGTTGGACAAGTCAGTGGTAGTCTTCATCGATGATATTCTTGTATATTCAAAGTCGAAGGGTGAGCATGAAAGCCACCTGAGAAGTGTGTTGCAAACATTAAGGGAGAACCAGTGTATGCAAAATTCTCCAAGTTTGAATTCTGGTTGAACCAAGTTTCTTTTCTTGGTCATGTTATTTCTGAGGCTGGGATCGTTGTGGACCCGGCCAAGATTGATGCAGTGCGCACCTGGCCTAGGCCGAAGGCGGTTACCGACATCCGGAGCTTCCTCGGTCTGGCAGGATATTATAGGAGGTTTGTGAAGAACTTCTCCAGTGTCTTGAAGCCGATGACTTCCTCAATGAAGAAGGATGCACCATTCGAGTGGATAGACGACTGTGAGAGTTCCTTCTAGAGCATCAAGGACGCTCTGACTTCTGCACCAGTGCTGACTATACCAGACGGTACAGATGGTTTTGAGGTCTACTGCGACGCATCAGGTAGAGGTATGGGTTGTGTGTTGATGCAACACGGGAAGGTCGTGGCATACGCCTCCCGACAGCTGAAGAAGCATGAAGAAAACTACCCTACCCACGATTTAGAATCGGGTGCCATTGTCTTCGCCTTGAAGATATGGCGACATCATTTGTATGGGGTAAGCGTGACAATTTATTCACCACAAAAGTCTGAAGTATCTGTTCACTCAGAAAGAGTTGAACATGAGGCAAAGAAGGTGGGTCGAGTTTCTGAACGACAAAGACATCAACCTTCAGTACAATGAAGGTAAGGCGAATGTGGTAATTGATGCATTGAGTCGCCGAGCACACTCTCTCCATTCGCTAGTCTCTCACTCTAGCTTGGTTGAAGAGGTGCGGAGTGCTTAGATGCCGGATCAATACATGCAAGAGATCAGGCAGAAGCTGATTGATGGCACACTCGAGAGTCAGAAGTATGACTTCCGACTTCACGATGATGAACCTGATTAGGCTGAATGGCCAACTATGTATTCCGAGAAGTAGCGCCGAGCTGAAGAAGCGCATACTGAGTGAATCCCATTGTTCCACTACTTCGATTCACCCCGGAGCTTCAAAGATGTATAAGGATATGAAAAGGTATTTTTGGTGGACTGGAATGAAAAAGGATGTGAATGATTATGTTGTGAGGTGTCTCACTTGTCAGAAAGTCAAGTTTGAGCACCGACGGCCTGGCGGTATGGTGCAACCAATGCCAATGCCAGAGTGGAAGTTTCATGACATTTCCATGGACTTCGTAGTAGGGCTTCCGCCTACAAGGGGAGGTCTGAATATGATATCGGTCGTTGTTGACCTACTGACCAAGGTGGCCTGATTCATTCCGATGAATGACACTTGGAAAGTGACAAAGCTAGCAGAGCTCTTCGACCGAGAGATTATACGGCATCATGGGGTACCGAAGACTATCGTGTCTGATAAGGATACCAGATTCCTCTCGAGGTACTGAAGATCTACACGGGAAGCGCTTGGTACCGAGCTGAAGCTGAGTACAGCATTCCACCCTCAGATAGATGGTCAAAGTGAGCGCACCATTCAGACGCTCGAAGATATGTTACGTGCATGTGCACTTGACTTTCAGACCAGCTGGATTGATAAGTTGCACTTGATCGAGTTTAGCTACAACAACAATTACCATGCTTCGATCAAGATGTCTCCTTTCCAGGCATTGTACGGTAGACCATGCCGCACACCATTATGCTGGGATGAGTCGAGTGAGACGGTCATTATAGGGCCCGAATATCTAGAGCAAGTACAAGCAGAAGTACGCCAGATCCGAGCTAACATGAAGGCAGCTCAAGATAGGCATAAAACATATGCCGATGTGCGCCGACATGACCTGGTGTTCGCCGTGGGCGACCAGGTATTTCTTAGAGTTTCGCTCATGAAGGGTGTGTTTCGTTTTGGCCAAAAAGGCAAGTTGAGCCCAAAATATATGGGGCCTTATGTTGTGATGGAGCGGATAGGCCCGGTAGCTTACAGGCTTGATCTGCTTGCTGAGCTGGGCAAGGTACATGATGTATTTCATGTATCACAGTTGAAGAAATATATGTCTCATCCGTCTCATGTACTTCAGCCCGAAAGGCTAACATTAGAGCCGACCATGCGATCAGTGGAGACTCCCGTACGGATTCTAGATACTAAGACTCGGGACACTCGCCATAAGTCTGTTCGACTGGTGAAGGTTCTCTGGTGTAACTAGGAAGTTGAAGAGGCCACTTGGGAGCTGGAGGATAGAATGAGGGTGAAGTACCCGTCGTTGTTTACTCACTAGTTTTCGTATGTATAGGGTACGGGGCGTACCCCTATTTAAGGGGGGTAGAGCCGTTTCGGTTATGTATGTAAGGCATGTATTTGAAATACATTGTTCAGACCTTTGAGTTTGGATGTGGTTATGTTATGGATGTGGTTATATTGCCCGAACCGTTGAGCCCGAGGTTATTATGTAAGGTATGTTATGTTATGAATGTGGTTATGTTACCCAGACTGTTAAGTCCGAGGTTGTTATGTAAAAGTATGTTTTAGTATGGAGGTTGTATCTTGCAAGTAATCCCTGTGTTCTAATTAAAAAGATACGAGGGAAACTATGAACTTTGAGGACAAAGTTCTTTTAAGGGGGGTAGATTGAAATACCCCGAACCCAAATATGTTATTTAAATGTTAAACTATGGTATATTATAGCTAAAAAGTGCCTTATAAATGTTAGTAAGCAATTTAAACCATAGTAAACACAATAAAGTACCATTAAGGCAATTTGAGCAAAAACATGCTCTAAGCTTGAGATAACCTTGGTTAAGACTCAAAGAGCTTACCAAGACTTTATTAAATTGCTAATGGACATGTTAAACCAATTACAAAAGAAAACCAAGCTCAAAACAAGTTAAAACACAAATTGTGCTTTAAGGAGTCTTAAAGCACATTTTTGAAAAATTATCTTGGAAATGGGTTTTGAGTGGCTAAATGCCCATCATTATACCTTAAAAGATATGTGTGATACTTAGTATCACATTAGGAAGTCTAAATCAATGGGAAATCAAAATTTCACAAATATGTGCACTAATTTGCGAATAGTGCTCAAATAGTACCTAGTTTAGACTTAAGTCAAATTAGCTTAAGTAAATGGTCAACAAAGACCATAAATATCTTAACCATGTAAGGGGGCCAGTTTTTAAGCAAGGTGAGTCATCACCACATGCTAGTTTATTAAGGAAGAAGAAGGAAATAAGTAAATAAAGACTATTTACTTTATCACTTAAATATCTTACAAAACTCCCTCTCTCTTCACTTTCCTTCATTTCCTCTCATTCCCACCGTCTTCTTCCTTCATTCTTCCAGCTCCAACCAGTTTTTCTACAGCACCTCTTCATTCTCCAACTTCATTTCATTGTTAAATGCAACTCCATGCTCCAAATCCAATTCCAAGACCACCTTTGTTCTAGTTAGAGCAAGCTCTTCATTTCTATCTTTTCAAATCTCCAAGAACTCAAGTTTGATTCCATGGATAATCTCCATTGAAGGAGGAAAATCTCTACTTCTTGCACCTTGTTGTTCTCCTTTGCTTCAAGGTAAGAAAGGCCAAAGAAAATTCATGTTTCCTCTCATTTCATACATGGTCGAAAATCAACTTTGATGGTGCCTTGTTTTGCTCTATTAGTAGCTTAATTTTATCCTCAAAGGACTAGGAGGAGTCCTACCTTGCTTCTTAATCAAGCTCTCTTCCAATTCCAAGGTAAATATCAATCCTAGTGTTTAAAACACTTCTTGTAATTTAGGGTTGTTCATGAGTTAAGTATAAGGCTTAATGCTCATTACCCTTATTTGTGTATTGGTTAGAAGGTTGACAAGTGAACAAGTCCTTGCCGATTTTCAATCAAAAGAAAACAAGAAAGAAAGTCTTGAAGAGGAAGAGGTAAATGACCTATCCTAATGTAGTGTTGTGCCTTAGAAAATTGAGCTTTAATTGCTTAATTAACAACCTAAAGAGCCAATGGGAAATGAGTTAGTAAACTATCCACAAGGTGGATTATAAGGACATGGGAGCATTGTTGTGTGTATTTGCAGGTTGAAGGCATTTATATGTGGAAATTCAGTGTTTAAGGTTATTGCAATTTAAGGGCCTAAGTGCCAGGCAATTTAAGTTTATGCACTATATTGTGATGTAGTGTAGTTTGGGTGTAGTTTGTGTGTAAAGAACATTCATAGTGGATTTGAATGTCTTGATTTGTTTAAGGATGAAAAACCATGTGTTTGTGTGTAAGAATGTGCTAGGGAAACCATGTCAAAATTTAGTGGAGAAACCAAGACTTTTAAGTGCTTTGGTGAAGTATGGTGACCTAGGTTGTTCTAGGGATTTTAAGGATTAAAATTGGTGAAGGAAAATGAGTCATGGAGTTCTTGAGTGTTCAAATGACTTAGGAATTGTCTTGGAGGATTTAGAGTTCAAATGGGTGATTTAGATACACCAAAGTCATGGAATGAGTGTTGTTAGGACTTGTGCAAAGTTTGATAACAAGAGGTATAATACCTTGTGAAGGATTAAGTGTGAACTTGTGGAAAATACCTTAAGGAGTGTGAGTAAAGGAGATGGTGATGATGCATAATAATGCTTAGGAGTGGTTATCATGCTTGTGAAGAAACTTTTGGTTAGTCTAAGTTGTAGGCATAATCTACCACTTAGAAATCCTAAGGAAAATGTTACAAGTGTTAGGAACCTTTGTAAGAAATTGAATAAGTGTTTAAGGGATTTAGAAGTGAGTTAATCAATGAGCAAGATGGATGATTTAAGAGAGTTTTAGAGTGCCAAAATGCTGGTAACTCATACTAGGATACTTGTGGAAGAGTTTGGGAAAAGATAGACATTTTTGGGAAGGTTCTACTGTTGACCGACCCAGGGGACCGACCCAATCAGACTAGGATTTTCAAGTGGAGAAGTTTCTGACTTAGACCGACCCAGAAGGTCTTGGGTCGGTCGTGAGTCGGTCGCATGTTAAATGTTCAGTTGGGGAGTTTCTGACTCCGACCGACCTAGAGGGTCTTGGGTCGGTCGAGAGGAATTTTTGGAACCCGGATGTCTCTACATCCGACCGACCCAGGGGGTTGGGTTGGTCGGTGGGTCGGTCGGGCTGTGTATAAAAAAAACAGAAAAGAAAATGTGGCTTAAGTAGTAAACCCTAGTGTGTGTGTGTAATAAGGATAAACAAGTGTAGTTAAATGTGAAAGCATGTCATATAAGCATGTAAAATACTTAGTTAATCGGGAATTGAATATGATAATTAACCGATGTTACTAATTATGTATAGGATCTGCATTCGGTGGTCAACGAACGTAGCAGGGACCAAGGTATGGTTTTCTTGCAGTCTGTTTGCTACCGGTTTACACCGGCTTGTGTGTTGTTTTTTTCTGGATGTTTATGACTTTGTAAGACTTAAATCATGAAATGAGTTTATAGTCATTGTTATTATTGTGGCGTGTGTGCTCCCGATACCATTAACCTTGAATACATGCTAACCAGTTAGTTAATCAAAGTTAGGATTACGTAAGAGAGCGGTATTCGGTTTTTAACGTTTCAACATACGGAACGTTCTAACTACGGCTATCCGTGTGCTAGTTGTGGTTTGGGTTGTTAACATGTATCTCATCTCCCTTGTATACCTAACTGGGCTTAAACACTTACGGTGTGATTTAATGTGTTAAGTTCCAACAACGGAACTATTAACAAGTGAATAACCGGGGGCGAGGAATCCGGGTGTCCGGTCGCTCTTGTATGGTGGGGTGTCGATATCTGAATCAGATTTGACTCTCCTTAAGGTAATGATTGTCTCTCCTTCTTGGATTACAATCGCCCGCAAGCCTAATTAAAGGCTTTCCTACCTGACTTTTGTTCGGGCTAGGGGGATTATGGTAAGTTGTGTTTGGATCACTATATCCGACGCATCTTTGGGGAAGGGTTAATGTTCGACAAACAGAATGGTAACCCGTTTATGTACAAGCTTAATATGAGATTGAAATCATTCTCTAGGCTTACCAGGTTTGGCTAACTATTGTTTGGTTCATTTCCTAAAGTGAATCGTTCCTATTATGGTATGTATGTGTGTGGTTGCTATGCAATGATTATTGCTATGCTTATGTATGTTGAATGTTAAAATTAATTCCATGTCATTATGAGAATTAGTTGCATGTATCCCGATAGCCGATGGGCTGCACGTTAATCATACCAGCCAAAGGTTGTTGGACCCCTTTGGGGCACCATATTTATTTTGCAGGATGAGGATTGAAGATGCGGAGTGGCTTTAGGTTTTAAGTCTAATGAATACTTGTATTTTTGGATATGGGACCCGGGATGCGCCTGTGCTCCCGTGGTAAATATTTTGGTAGCGTCAGATTGGTTATGATGGTTGTATATATATATATATATTTACACTCGATATAGTTGGTTTGAAATTTTGGATATCAGTAACTAATGCTCGGGAGTCTGTGTCCATCAGACCGATACAACTGTACGGATTTAGCCTTGTTAGCCACGTGGGTGGCTAACGGCGTGTAACACCGTTTGTTTTGGTTAAGGTTAATTTATATATTTCTGCTACGTTAACCGTTTATTGTTAAGTTAGCAGTTGGGGTGTTACATATATATACCTGGTACGTATAATAATAGTTGCATTAGCACAAAGAATGGTATAAGGATCCTGTATATGGAAAACCCAGGCAATAATATCTTCCTCGAGTCACCAAATCACAATAGAGGAAGAAATAAAAGAAGCATGAATTTCCATTGTTAAAGCAACACAAAGGAAAGAATCATACTGAAGTTAATTAATTGATGTTTGCTACTACACATACTCACCAGTTTATAGCAGTTAAAAGTGTTAAGATTAAAGGGAGAAATGTGGATCGCGAAAAAACAAAAGGGTCACTACGCGCAGTTGGAATTCCAATTCGGTCAGTTAAAAATGATCATTTTGTTCTTGTTTTAACAATTACAGTATATATAAAAAACTTGTGACATATTACGAGCAACACTCAAATTAATTTCATTATATAAGGAGGATGGATACGTTATGAAACCATATTCAAATTCAGAAATCATATTGAAATACTCGCGTATTTTGAGTTAGGAAATTCATATAATTTAATCAATACGATTGGGTTTAATTTTATAACGGATCGTTATTGAGGTATTGGATTAATTCGAAGTTAGTGATTAGTAATGGGCCAGGAAAATGGGAATAATTATTTTATCCTTTCTTCTAAATCAAGCATTTTTAATATATTCTCTTCCTTTCCTGAATTACCTATTATTATTATTATTATTATTATTCCTATCTTCTACCGAGATGATACATTCATCTTTATCTTCTTCTAGAAATAATCACCCAATTTTACTTTTTATCTTTTTCTAAAATAATTATCCTTATCCCTCTCTAAGATAATTACGTTCATTTTTATCCCTTCCTAACTGATTAATTATTTTACTTCTTACCTTCTTTCAAATTAATTATGTATTTTCTTCTTATCTTCTCCCAACTTATTTACTCCATAATAATTTATTCTCCTTTTAAAACTAATCATTATATTATCCTCCTCATTTCTTTTAAATAAATTATTCTATTTAAACTCTCTTCCCTTCTTCATCTTCATCATCGATGGTGCGATGCTTTACGCTCATCTTCTCCAAATACCAAAAACTCTCATTCTCCCCTGTTGTTTTTATTGATGGATATTGATTGCTGGGAAGGAAATGATTTTTGATTGTCAATGAAGATTGTTGGTGTTGGTTATTTAATAATTCAAAGGGTTTTCAAAATGTATTTTACACAATGAGGCAGAATTTTCTCAGTGTCACTGATTTGCGTGGTCCTTCTTACTTGTATATTTATTTTCTGATCGTAGCTATGGATGATTGAGACTTGGGGCTAGGGATTACGTTACCATATAGATGCTAGGAGTTTTTTTATATTATTGAGGTACGTTGTTTTGGAGACACAATGTTTTGGATATTTATCTTCGATGTTTTGTTAGAAATTAGCCTGAGCACTCAAAGGGTTGAGTGTGACGGTAATACCCTGGATTTAATTTACATTCCACTGTAATTTTAGTGTAAACCTTTGTAATATTGTGTTCATGAAATCTTCATCTTTAATTTTAATTGAAGTTGTGGTATAAAAGTACATTTTCTAAGGTTGTTTTCAATTGATTTTTACAATTTTGGACCTATCCGAACGTCCATCCGGACATACAAGTTCGGACAGGCCCCGAGAGCTATTTTATTTTCGTGGTTTTGAAGTGTCTGGACATCTGTCCGAACATGCATGTTCGGACAGAGCGAGGACGAGTCTGTGGGTTGGGGTTCGACTTCTGTCCGAACTTCAACGTCCAGACGTATGTCTGGAAGCTTCTGAGTTTTGGTTACGGACTGCATCCGAACATCCAAGTTCAGACACAAGTCCGGACAGCTCTTAAATCTCAGTTTTAAGACTTGTTTGGCATCCGTTTTAATCCCCGTTTGCAAGTTAGATTCGTATCGTTGTTTACTTTAATATAAGGTCAAATCCAGGGTGTTACACATATAGTAAGAGAGAGGAAGAGAGTAAATAGATTATAAAGGTTTGAAGAATTTTTTTGAGAGGTGGAGCAAAAATAAAGGAGGAAATATGAAGGTGATGATGCATGGATCTTCGACGAACATGTAGATGATCTTAACTTTGACACGAGAGGCTTATTAAGAGGTATTTTTTATGTAGTTGTTGTTATTTAAAGTTAAATTAAAGTACAAATGTAGAACAAAATAGGGGAAAATACAGTCAGAAATGTGAAAAAAGGGACAATATACCCAAGAACGGGGCACCGACAAGACATGGCCAGCGTTGACGCAAGCGGCGTCGACGATCACCAATTCAAATAGGCGTTAACGGCCACCGTTCCCGCCAGGCATCAAACCACCTCTTTCAACAAGCTTCGACGCCAGTCCTGTTTTGTGGGTGTCAACGCCTGCTTCCAAGGGATTCTGTCACATTTTTTTTACGTTTTTGACTGTTTTTTTCTATTATGGGTATAAATATATTGAAATTTGTAAATTGAGACAACCATGATGAGACCACCATTTTGACTAGTCACACGAAGTGGCAACATAACAGATTCAATTGAATCTTGAATCTGTCATGTTGCCACTTCGTGTGACTAGTTAAAACGGTGTCATTATAAAAAATAAATTTATTCAATTTTTTTTACCCAAATTTAATTTAAAATTATTGTAAATACATAAAATTATTCCATTGAATGAGCCCGTCGTACGTCCTCGTCAACGTTGATGTCATTCAGGTGGTGCCAGCTACATTTTTGGAAAATTAGTTTGGGCATTGTGTAATATATCACAAATTTTGGGTGATTTTTATAATTTTGAACATATTTATAGGAAATTTGAAATAAAAATAGTATCATAAAATTTTTTTAAATTCTAACTGCGCGAAGTGGAAACTCTACTGCATGTATAAGTTCAAAAAAACAAACAACAATGAACTGATTTTATTCATTTATTTTTACGAAAACCTATTACCTCGTACAAAATTTATAGCAACTTATAACATATTATAGTATGCTGTAATAAGCGCAACACATAACTCCGTTTGAAGATCCAAACCCTGTAACTGTTAGTTTTCTCATTTTTCATCATCGTTTACTTAGCAACATTCAAGCAACAAGCAAGCACACATGCATACAGAAACACTGAACACATGCGTACAAACAAGCAGACGTCGCCGCGTCAAAGGTGCCAAGCACACAGCTTGACAAGCCTTAGGGTAATCTAACCAAGGACCCCGACAATGCGCACACAGCCAGCATGTAGGATGCACCACTCATAACCACAAGGATGAGAGTGGACTTTTTACTACCCTTACTAGATAAGTTCTCCAGCCATCCTAATTCCTTTAACATCAAGTGTCAAGATCAAAGGGATCTGTGCACCACTTGCAACTCTTTCCCAAGTGAGCAGCCCAACTACAAGTAATGCCATTTTTTGGGCAACGACGAGGTTGACCCTCACAATCAATACAAACACCGACAACCGGAGGGTGAGGGCGTTGGGCGAGTGCCAACACACTTATCTCTACCCTAATCCAACTCATCCCTGTGTGAGCCATAAAGGCTCTAATGATGTGCCGCCCACACATCAAGGCAAGATTAATAGGGACAAACTCGATTGATGCCGCAAGCTCTCGGCATCGGGGTAATAGAAGCTCGCACCGTAGTTCCAAAGCTCTATCCCTAACGGGTGATAAGTGCCCAAATGAGCATGTTTTATAGGTGTATTTCATATATAATATTAGCACTTTTCTTGCTCATTTCTCCACTTCGGTTAGTTTTCCTCTAGTTTATGTTTTATTATTTATCTCAAAATTATTGGTTTAACATGAGGAAAACCAAGCCGGAGTAAAGTAGACGAGGAGACGAACGCATAGACGCAAACGGCTCAGGAAACGGAGTCCAAACGAAGAATCTAGAGCCGGTCAAAGTTTGTAAAATAAAATAAGTCGAGACCTTGTGTCCGCATATGAACCGGGCGGAAACAGAGGCGCGGTTGACAGAGACGTCCGCGTGAGAACTAGGCGGACGGAGACGCGGACGTGAGTGAGTGGCCGGGCGGACGGACACGCGGACGGAACAAGTGACCGGGCGGACAAGGTGAGGGCGTGTGAGACGTCCCGTGGGATTAAGGCGGACGCAGAGGCGGACGCGACTAAAATCGCACGCGAAACAGTTTTTCTTTCTTCGTTCTTCGCGGCGCTTTCTTCTTCCTTCTTCACGGCGCCTACAGACAACAAGATAAGCCGACAATCTTCACGCGTCTGCAACCCCAATCCATCTACTCCCACTGCAGCTCCTTATCTTGTTAATCCACACGCATCTCCATCTCTTCTTCTGCTTTCTTCTTCTTCCTCCTCTATATAAACACTACCACTCCATTACAAAAACCTGCGCACCCATTGCCCGAAGTAACACACACGCTCACACACGTTCCATCCCCAAACTCAACACTCCAAATCTCTCATTTTACTTACAAAAATCCTACGTATGTTCCCACTCTTCTTCCTCTTCATTTTCTCCATTCACCATCCACGCATCTTGTATTGTTATTACGTCCAACCTCTGTCTGACTTATTACCAGTTAATATGTCAGGCTAAGGAGGATTTACTCCGGGTAAAGGTTTAATTATGTATTTATATTAATTATGCAACATTTCTACCGGTTAAAATAAATTCAGTTTGTTACGATTAAAGTTTTGTTTCTCTCCTTTTTTAATAAATTTCATCGATTTATTAAAAAGCCTTACTAAGTCTGTTTTTAATTTCATCGGTTAGAAACAGATGGGTTAATTAAGCCGTAAAACTGTAAGAACTTATTTTCATCGTTTAAGTTAATACATGTTGCAAGAATAAAATTCCTCACACTCCTCTGCCGTTTACACGCTTTCTGCTTGAGTTTTCATCGGACCTTGCATTACAGGTAAACGAGTTCTTATGAGTTTTCATCGGACCTTAAGAAAATTACAGGAATCTTGCCAAACTATTTTATTAAACCGGTAGAGATAGCACAATTAATTAAATCATATTAACCTGAACCCGAAGTTCCGTTTAATTCATCTTCACTTCACTAAATTAATCTGTTATTTACTTTTCAGAAACAAGTCAATTTAACCCCCCTCTTGTGACACGCTTAGGTACTACTTATCTCACTATAAGTCCCACGGTTCGATAATCCGGTCGCTTACACTTTTCTATACTATCATGACCGGGATTTGTTTGCAGCCCGACGTTTAATTTGAGATTTAATTTCTTTTCTTTTAATTTTACACCAGTTTAACCACTCACGATAAACGTTCTGCAAAATGGCGCCGTTGCCGGGGACTTGATTTAATCTAGTCCCTAAGCCCCGGTTAATTCACCTGTTATATTATAATAATCTGTCAATATTAACTTATAATAATCTAATTTCGGACATCGGACTTCTGATCTGACTTGGACATCTAACTTTGGACTTCGGACTTCTGACATTTTAATATTATTGTCATTTATTTCTGTCATTTCTTTCCATTGTCATTTCAATTCCATTGTCCTTTAATATTCCATTGTCTCTAACTACTAACTTATAATTTCTGTCATTTCGTTCCATTGTCATTTCGTTCCATTGTCATTTCAATTTTCTGTCATTTCTTTCCATTGTCCCTAACTACTAACTTTAAATTTCTGTCTACTAATTCCTAACATTTTTATTTATTCTAACGTATAACCAGTTCTTTTCTCTGTTTTGAGTGGTGAATGCCTTTTACCAGGTCAAACAGCCTCCCAGAAAATATTAATAATCACACGGTTGGTTATAATCCAGAGATCGAGAGAACCTTTCTGCGCACCCTAAGGCAGAGACGAACTCAACAGAATTACCACCACAGTGATAGATTCTGACCCGGAAGCTAACATGGCATCTACACCAGCAACGGTTCGAAATATCAACAGGCCGTCTAACCAAGGACAACAGCCTGCTATCATCCTTCCTCACCTTAGCCCATCTGAATACGATGAGTGGCAGAAACTGAAGCCATATCATCAAATCAGATGTGTGAAAGAGTTGGGCATGTTCGATGGCACCAGTCCAGACGAAGCCCTGTTACATGTTACAAAATTCTTGCAACATGCCAACAGTCTTACTGCACCGACGCAGTACTCCAGTATGCAAGATTGTCATTATTCCCTCACAGCCTGACGGGAAACGCGAGCAAGTGGTATCATAGCCTGACACCAGTACCATTGGTACCTGGGACGACATGGCCACCAAGTTCTACGACAAATTCCTACCCCCGAGCCGAACATTGGAGATGATTGCTGAAATCTATAATTTCAAGCAACCAGGGTCGGAAATATTTGTGAGACTTGGGACCGTTTCAAAGGTCTACTACTTACTTGTCCTCACCATGGTCTAACGAAAGAACAAGTATCACAATTGTTCTACAAAGGCTTGATCGGTCCATGCAGAACAATGGTGTTATCTTCGTTAGGGGCTGACATTCTGAAAAAGCCGGAGCACAATTTCTGAACAGCATGGAGTCTCTCTGTGAGGAAATCAGAGACTGGGCCTCCGGTGGATCAAGGAGCGGTACTCCAGGATTATATCATGTTGGGGAGAGTGATAACAAGTTCGACCAATTGATGAAAAGCCACGAGCAACTCATGGAGAGCAATGCTCAGCAGGCAACAAAAGTCAGTACTCTGCAAAAAGTGGTTGAGCAGATGGCTATGAATTCCTACCCCCAGCAAGCTAAGTCGATGATTTCCCGATCATCTACTACCCCTCCAGGCTATGCTCCTCTTTCCCAATCTCTCCTATTCTTGTACGCACACTGTGCCTCATGACTATGAACAATGCCCCAAACTACAAGAATTAAAAGCAGCGGAGGAGGCAAACTACATCACCAACAATCAAGGATACAGACAACCTTGGCAACGTAACATGCAATCTAACCTTCGTTACTCAAACACAGAAAATATCCAGAACCCACATACACTTCAAACATCCCAAAATTACAGACCTCAGTCCAATTTCCAAGGAGGCCAAAGGCAATATCAACAACAACCTTATGGCAATGAAGCTTCATCGAGTCGACCGGCTCCACCTCCTTCGAATCCTGAGTCTGAAATGTCTCAAATGCAAGAGATGTTTAAAGCTATGATGGGTAAGTCCCGAGATACGCAAGAAGAGGTCGCAGCTCTGCGCAAAGACCAAAGAGCCTTGCAATCTCAGATTCAACAGTTACTAACCCAACAAAGACCACCTGGTCAATTCCCTTCACAGACAAACCCTAATCCAAAAGAGCAAGCAAATTCAATCCTCATAGACGATGGCACATTCCAATCAACAAACTTGTGTGTCGTCTCCTTAAGGAGTGGAAGGGAACTCGAAACCAGAAAAGAAAAAAAAAAAAATCATGAAGATGCCTATATCAATGTTGAAGAAACCATCAAACCAGCTTCACCTCCCTCAGAAATCCAAGTTCCTACTCCTGTTACTCCACCTCCATCTCGAGTTACCATCGACATCCCAACTTCCACTCATAAAAACAGTGAACTCCCATTTCCAAACAGAATGAAAAAGAAACACCTAGATGAGCAGTTCTCAAAATTCTTGAGTATTTCAAGAAACTGACCCTCGACATACCTATACTTGATGCTTTGCAAGAGATGCCTAACTACGCCAAATTTCTAAAGGATCTCTTAACAAAGAAGAAAAGAAACCTGGAAAAGAGACAGTGCACCTCACGGAGGAATGCTCTGCGGCCCTTCTTCGAGCACTCCCCCCCAAACAAACAGATCCGGGAAATCCCGTGCTTTATAGGTGGGGTGGACTGTGGAAGCGGTCTATGCGACCTAGGAGCCAGCATTAATATCATGCCATACGCCACCTTCTTGAAAGTAGAGGAGGAAAATGCAACCGGTTCCCTTCAAACTCCAACTAGCAGACAGATCAGAGATCAAGCCCATGGGCATAGTCCGAGATCTGGTAGTTGGAGTGTCTCGCTTTATCTTTCCAGCTGACTTCGTCATTCTAGAAATGGATGACGATGTTGAGGTTCCCCTGATTCTGGGTCGACCGTTTCTAAGTACTGCCAAAGCCATCATTGACGTCCATGATGGGAAAATCACTCTGCGGTACGAGGACGAAACGATCGAATTCGACATGCAGAAAATGATGAAGAAGAGTTCTAACTTTTCTCCTCATGCTAAAACAGTAGGATTAACAGACGATGAGGAGGAGGAAGGCGATTTTTCTTCAGATGAGGACATGTATTCCCTATCTTCCATCCTGAAAGCTGAAGCAGAACCGCTAGAGGAGGTATTATTACTTCTCTAGAAGAAAAGGTGGAGGATCCGGAAGTTAATACCATGCTGGCACACGTGGAACACGGAAAGGCAACTTATCAAACCTTCCGGCCACCAATCGAAGAACTCGACAGAAAACCTCAAAAATCAATTCCATCAATAGAACAACCACCAGAGCTCGAGCTTAAAGAGCTACCTTCTAAACTCAAGTATGCCTTCTTAGCTGAAGATGACCATTTGCCTGTCATTATTTCCTCTTCTCTGAATTCCGGGGAGGAAACAAGGCTACTCGAGGTATTGAAGAAACACAGAACAGCGATCGGGTGGACTATTGCTGATATAAAAGGAATTGACCCCTCCTATTGCACGCACCACATATATGGAGGAAAACTACAAGTCTATCAGGCAACCCAACGTCGGTAAACCCTAACCTCAAGGAGGTAGTTCGAAAGGAGGTTCTGAAACTCCTAGATGCGAACATCATTTATCCATTCTGACAGTCCATGGGTCAGTCCTGTTCAAGTTGTCCCAAGAAGGGGGGCATCGAAGCTGTTATAAATGATAAGGGAGAGGCTATCCCTCAAAGAAAGATCACAGGATGGCGCATGTGTATTGACTATCGGCGTTTGAACTTGGCAACCAGAAAGGATCATTTCCCTCTCCCCTTTATCGACCAGATGTTGGAGCGGCTAGCAGGGCAAGAGTACTACTGTTTTCTAGATGGGTTCTCGGGTATTTCCAAATACCAATCGCACCAGAGGACCAGGACAAGACAACCTTCACTTGTCCTTACGGTACCTTTGCATACCGACGAATGCCCTTCGGTCTATGTAATGCCCCTGCTACCTTCCAGAGATGCATGCAAGCAATATTCGCTGATTTCATCGAACAGAGCATAGAAGTCTTTATGGATGACTTCTCAGTCTATGGCTCTAGTTTTGATAAATGCTTGGCACAACTTGACTTGATCCTAGGGCGGTGTGAGGATACAAATCTCGTTTTGAACTGGGAGAAATGTCATTTTATGGTCAAGGACGGGATTGTCCTTGGACATAAAATATCAGCTGAAGGAATAGAGGTGGATAAGGCCAAGGTAGAGGTTATCGAGAAATTACCAGCACCAACTACTGTTAAAGACATCCGCGCATTTCTCGGGCATGCAGGATTTTATCGGCGGTTTATACAAGACTTCTCCAAAATCAGTAAACCATTGACCGACCTGCTACAAAAAATGCCCCGTTTCATTTTGATGAAAGGTGTTCAGCTGCTTTCCAAACTATAACACAAAAATTGGTGTCAGCACCTGTTGTCATACCACCTGATTGGTCTCTTCCGTTTGAGATCATGTGTGATGCAAGTGACTACGCCGTGGGGGCAGCTCTATGCCAGAAAAAAGAGAAAATTTTGAGAGTGATCGCTTATGCCAGCAGAACACTAAACGACGCCCAGAAAACTATACGACCACCGAAAAAGAACTTCTGGCTATAGTTTTCTCCCTTGATAAGTTCAGGTCGTACTTATGGGGAAGCAAAGTCATCGTGCATACAGACCACTCCGCTCTCAAATACTTATTTACAAAACAAGAAGCCAAGCCTCGCTTATTGCGCTGGATTCTTCTACTTCAAGAGTTTGACATCGAAGTCAAAGATAAGAGCGGGAAATTGAATGTCGTCGCTGACCATCTCTCTAGGTTGGTGACTCCTACGGATAGTGTGCCTATCAACGAATTCTTCCCCGATGAGACTGTCTTCTCAATCACCAAGGTACAGGAGCCATGGTATGCGGACCTGGCCAATTATTTAGTCTGGAACAGTACCCTATGATCTATCCTACTCCCAGAAGAAGAAATTTCTTTCTGACTCAAAGCATTATTTCTGGGAGGATCCGTTTTGTTCCGAGTTAGTGCTGATGGGTTGATTCGACGATGTCTCCCGGAAGATGAGGTTTCAAGCGTCATACATTTTTGTCACTCACGGGAAGCTGGAGGTCACATGGACCCACAAGGACCGCTGCTAAAATCCTGGCCTCAGGATTTTATTGGCCGACCCTTCATAAAGATGTATACAATTCTGCAAACAATGTGATAATTGTCAGAAAATGGGTAATACATCCAGGAGACATGAAATGCCACAACAGGGGATACTAGAAGTGGAGCTCTTTGATTGTTGGGGCATTGATTTCATGGGACCGTTCCCTTCCTCGCAGGGCCACCAATATGTTTTAGTGGCAGTTGATTACGTGTCGAAATGGGTAGAAGCCATACCCTGTCATCATGCTGATGCGAAGACAGTAACCAGATTCCTTAAGAAGCACATCTTTACCCGTTTTGGCGTGCCTAGAATTATCATCAGTGACGGAGGATCTCACTTCTGCAACCGTTCATTCGAAGCGCTTATGGGTAAGTAGGGGTACGTCACAAGGTAGCTCTACCTTATCACCCCCAGACAAACGGCCAAGCAGAAGTTTCGAACCGTGAGTTAAAATGGATCCTCCAGAAAACGGTTAACTCATCACGAAAGGATTGGGCACTTAAGCTAGATGATGCGCTTTGGGCTTACCGCACTGCATTCAAGACTCCCATCGGGATGTCTCCTTTTAAGCTTGTTTATGGGAAATCATGTCACCTACCTGTAGAGCTGGAGCATAAGGCATATTGGGCACTCAAGGCCCTAAACTTCGATTTAGAAGCCGCAGGAGAAAAGCGGAAGTTTCAACTCTCTGAACTCGAGGAGTTAAGAGATCAGGCATACCGTAGTGCGACAATATACAAGGAGCGCACCAAGAAACATCATGACCAGATGATCCACAAACGCGACTTTAAGGTTGGCGACGGAGTGCTGCTTTATAATTCCAGATTGAGACTATTTCCTGGAAAACTCAAGTCTCACTGGACTGGCCCATTCCAAGTTGTTGGAACCACTCCTTTTGGTGTTTACGAACTCCAGAATCAAAAAGGAGAACGCTTCAAGGTCAATGGATCTCGTCTTAAAAGGTATGCCGGAATTCTTGAAAATAATAATGCTCTGTTCGCAATTTATTTCTTACAGGAATACGAGGAAACCTCGACCCCAAAGGAACAGCAGACAACACCTCTACATCCTAGGTTTGCAAAAGTGTACAAACTTCCTAACACCAGCAGTTCAGATACCTCGCCCTCAAACTCTTCTCCAACCTAAAGCTTGGTCAAATACGTCTAGCTAGAGACGTTAAACCCGGGCAGCTTAGTGGGAGGCAACCCACTATCTATCTTTTGTCTTTCCTTCAATATTAAAGCTATTTTCCTTTTGTACTATATTTCCCTTTTATTTGTTATAATAAAATGCAGGTTTCACTTGAGTTCTTCTGGCTGTGTAGAATATTCTTTACAGGTTCGATTCATGACATTCCACAGCTGCACTCAAGTGTGGGGGAGCTCTACACACTCTACGAATCTGGGGAGTACACTCTTTCCTTTATTAATTGCATGCCCTATTAATTTTATTCCATCTACGCAATGAGGGCATTGCTTCAACTTAAGTGTGGGGGAAGAGCCTTTTCAGGGCATTCTGTGCTTAAATTGTTTAAATCTCTCTGCTTATCTTGCATTTGTTCAAAAATTAAAATTATGTACCCTGCTAATGTAGGTTGTTCTCTTTAAAAACAAATACTATTATGAATTGTGGGATAAATGGTACAAATTTTAAAATTTTCATTTGATTACTTTTGAGGAGCATTTCTTATGCGGTGTGACCAAATAATCTGCAAATGGTTGGATTTTATTGCTCAGGGTTTCTTTCTGTCTTCTCTCTTAGGGATTGCTAAGGGGTGCTTCTCTATTAAAAAAAAGAATACAAAAAATAAGGGACTTGTGAGACACCATTGGTAACCAACAAAAGAGAGTTGAGTGTTCTTAAATACAAAGGTGTTATGCCTACATTTTCTCATCCCTTATGCAGAAGTGAAACAAATGCATTTATCTTTTCTTCCTTTTGTTTTCTCCTCAATGCCCATTCTTGAGAGAAGTTGGCCATGGTAAAAGTTCTCGGAGTCTCCTAAACAAAAGGAACATTGAAGTACCTTAGATCATACCCCGAAACTCTATATTTTGTTTTTACCCTGAGCACACCTATGCCACCAGCAGATAATTTTTCACACTCCTCAAGAAGTTCTAAAGATCATGAATTGTTTACCTCTTTATCCTACCCTTCATAATAATATTTGTTAGTATTGAGCATTTCCTACTTGCTTAGGTACGTGGTTTTGCTTGAGGACAAGCAAAAAGATAAGTGTGGGGGTGTGATAAGTGCCCAAATGAGCATGTTTTATAGGTGTATTTCATATATAATATTAGCACTTTTCTTGCTCATTTCTCCACTTCGGTTAGTTTTCCTCTAGTTTATGTTTTATTATTTATCTCACAAAATTATTGGTTTAACATGAGGAAAACCAAGCCGGGAGTAAAGTAGACGAGGAGACGAACGCATAGACGCAAACGGCTCAGGAAACGGAGTCCAAACGAAGAATCTAGAGCCGGTCAAAGTTTGTAAAATAAAATAAGTCGAGACCTTGTGTCCGCATATGAACCGGGCGGACAGAGGCGCGGTTGACAGAGACGTCCGCGTGAGAACTAGGCGGACGGAGACGCGGACGTGAGTGAGTGGCCGGGCGGACGGCCGAGCGGACGGACACGCGGACGGAACAAGTGACCGGGCGGACAAGGTGAGGGCGTGTGAGACGTCCGCGTGGGATTAAGGCGGACGCAGAGGCGGACGCGACTAAAATCGCACGCGAAACAGTTTTTCTTCTTCGTTCTTCGCGGCGCTTTCTTCTTCCTTCTTCACGGCGCCTACAGACAACAAGATAAGCCGACAATCTTCACGCTCTGCAACCCCAATCCATCTACTCCACTGCAGCTCTGCTTATCTTGTTAATCCACACGCATCTCCATCTCCTCTTCTGCTTTCTTCTTCTTCCTCCTCTATATAAACACTACCACTCCATTACAAAAACCTGCGCACCCATTGCCCGAAGTAACACACGCTCACACACGTTCCATCCCCAAACTCAACACTCCAAATCTCTCATTTTACTTACAAAAATCCTACGTATGTTCCCACTCTTCTTCCTCTTCATTTTCTCCATTCACCATCCACGCATCTTGTATTGTTATTACGTCCAACCTCTGTCTGACTTATTACCAGTTAATATGTCAGGCAAGGAGGATTTACTCCGGGTAAAGGTTTAATTATATTTATATTAATTATGCAACATTTCTACCGGTTAAAATAAATTCAGTTTGTTACGATTAAAGTTTTGTTTCTCCTTTTTTAATAAATTTCATCGATTTATTAAAAAGCCTTACTAAGTCTGTTTTAATTTCATCGGTTAGAAACAGATGGGTTAATTAAGCCGTAAAACTGTAAGAACTTATTTTCATCGTTTAAGTTAATACATGTTGCAAGAATAAAATTCCTCACACTCCTCTGCCGTTTACACGCTTCTGCTTGAGTTTTCATCGGACCTTGCATTACAGGTAAACGAGTTCTTATGAGTTTTCATCGGACCTTAAGAAAATTACAGGAATCTTGCCAAACTATTTTATTAAACCGGTAGAGATAACAATTAATTAAATCATATTAACCTGAACCCGAAGTTCCGTTTAATTCATCTTCACTTCACTAAATTAATCTGTTATTTACTTTTCAGAAACAAGTCAATTTAACCCCCCTCTTGTGACACGCTTAGGTACTACTTATCTCACTATAAGTCCCACGGTTCGATAATCCGGTCGCTTACACTTTTCTATACTATCACGACCGGGATTTGTTTGCAGCCCGACGTTTAATTTGAGCTTTAATTTCTTTTCTTTTAATTTTACACCAGTTTAACCACTCACGATAATAACGTTCTGCAACGGGGCCCCTCAGCTACCTGCACACCTGCAAGTTAGCATAAAGGGTGTATAATAGAGAGAGACCGAGTCATCACAACGCGGGTACGGAAGGGATACTTCTTTTATTGATTGAGATACAAGGCTCGAACGCTTACATTACCTCGTTGAGTACAGATACATTCTGGTGTCAAGCTGCTTTCCTTTGTCCTTACAAAAATTGGACGTAACAAACCTCCCCCACCTTAGAATCTTTATCGCCCCCGGCAAAGATCCTAAGTACTTTTGTATCTCATTTCAGAAATGCAATAAGTCACCCTTTCGCTCCCATGTCGCATCTTCTTTCTCTCTACTTTGATATGAAATTTCCCAGCAGGAACCACAACTCGACGTTGCTCATTTTGCAACAAGTCGTCAAGCAGGGTAAAGCGGCGGGTCTCGCCATCATGGACTTTCTCGCGAATTTGATTGTAAGTCGAGTCGGAGGCTCTTTCACCATACTTATTTATTTTCTATATGGAGGCTCTTCATCTAGTCTTCGTTTATCATCGCAAGTTGGTGTACTTCGTGGGTTTCATTTTTGAGGTCTAGAAGAAGATGTTACTAACGTCTTATTTGTAGATGGATGCATGATTTTGGGTATGGCTACTCATGAGAATGCTCTTGCTATTTCTAGTGGTATTAATGATTTTAAGGATGCATCTGGCCAATGTATCAATGCTAGCAAGTCTAGTATAATGTTTTCGGTAAGTGTTCCCGGGAATGTTAAGGCTTTTATTGCCTCTCTCTTTGGCACAAGGGATGTGCATGATTTTGGCTTTCCTAGTTATGTTGGCCACAGAAGAAGTCAGGTCTTTGGATATATTTGTGACAAGGTTTAGGCCCGCATTCATAGTTGGAGCAGAGTCGTCTCTCAGGCTGGCCGAGCTATCCTAATCAAAAGCGTTCTTCAAGTCATTTCTACGCATGTAATGAGTGTCATGCGGCTTCCACATGGATTGATTCAGGATATTACTCGGGCCTTGGCTCGGTTCTGGTGGAGTGGATCTCTTTCTGGTTCTAGCACGCATTGAAGGAAGTGGCAGGCCATGTGTAGTAATATTAGACAAGGTGGGCTTGGCTTTCGCGATCTGACATCTTTTAATCGGGCTTTACTAGCTAAGCAAGGGTGGCGTTTAATGACTAATCCATCTTCTCTTATGTCCCGTGTTATGTGTAGTCGGTATTTTCCTGAAGGTGATCTTATGAATGCTAGGCTTGGTTATCAGCCTAGCCCTATATGGAGGGCTATTTTTGGTTCTTTGGATTTGCTTCGGGCTGGTCTTTGTAAAGCAATTGGTGATGGTCAGTCTACGTTGCTCACATAGAAATGGATTAGAGCTAAGCCAGGGGGTGTGTCGGCCTCTTATCTTTTTCCTGACTTTGCCAAGAGCCATGGTTATGTCTCGTGGATTATTGATTTGGGTGCTAGGGAGTGGAGAGCAGATATTGTTCGAAGTTGGTTTCCTACAGAGGATGCTTCATGTATTCTATTTATTCCTTTACCTCGTGACTCCTCTTCAGATAGTTGGTGTTGGCAACCTTCAAAGTCTGGGACTTTTAGTGTGAGCTCTGCTTATTACTTGGATCTTGCTCGTAAGAAAATGCACTTAAGTTCCTTTTGAAGGGTAGTCAGGCAGATAAAGTAGTTTTTCGTGTTTGGAAGACTGCTATTCCTGGTCGTGTTAAGATATTTGCATGGAAATTGTTGCATGGATTTCTTCCGTTAAAAACTATTATCTCTGCAAGATGGAAGGCCCCGATGGATGTTAGTTGTTTTTGTGGGAATGCTGAAACCTTGCTCCATGCATTTTATCGTTGTTCCGGATCCTATGCTTTGTGGAAGCTAGAGGGTTTCTCTATGCCACATGATCTGGTTACTAACTCAGCTTTTTTAGACTGGATTATTGATAGAATTTTATCCTCTCATTTGTCAAGTGTGGCTGATTTTGTTTGTTTGTTATGGCGGATATGGTTTGCATGCTACCAAGACACCCATGCTCGAACTCGAACCATGGAATGGGGTAATAGCAGGCGAAAAGCTATTTGACTATTGCTTGGGTTCGTAAGGATGCTTGTGATGCTAGCAGAGTTGATCAGAAGGCTATTCCTCAGGATTATCTTCAGGTTTTTACTGATGCTCAAGGTCGTTTTGGTGTGGTTTTGTATGTTGAAATGCTAATGACGATGTTATAACAGCTGGCTTTAATGGTGGTTCTGGCATTAATAACCCGTATATATGGAAGTCAAGGTCTTTCCTGTGCTGCTAAGATAGGTCATCGGTATATTTATATGTTGTCAGATTGTAAGGAGTTAGTTGATTTTTTTTCATAGTAAGGTCAGTGTATGTTATGAAGTGCCGGTTGTACTGGAAGATTTGCAAGCTTTTGCTGCGTCTTCTTTTAGTAATGTTTCGTGAGGCTATATCCCTAGAGATCACAATATTAGTGTGCATACTTTAGCGTCTTTAGGTAGATGTGGTGGTCAAGATACTTACTGGTTTGGAAATGTACCCTATAATGCTTGATATATATATGAAGGTTAATCTTTCAAAAAAAAACAGCTGACCAATTTTGTAAACACCATTTTGTTCTCCTATACTTTATTTATTTTCCTAGGTGATAGATGAAATTGCGCAACTGACAACCACTTGGATTACAAAACACCTCGCTCCATGAACAAGATCTACAAGAGAAGATAATGCATACAAAGATCTAGCCACATCAGTAGCGATTCCGAAACTGCCAAATTTGAATTAAAGAAGTTACATCTTCTTTGATAACATTTCTATTATTTATCTTTCCTTCATCGCGGTAGCATGATCCAACAATAACCCAAAAATTACTGAACTCGTACGCTCAGTCGTGTTTTCACTTCGCACAGTCGGAAATTGAAAAAACTTTACGCTTTTGCCCTTACCCTTAAATTCTCCTATATATACACCTTTACCCTCTATTATCTCTCCACAAAATTTCAAACTCTTAAACTCTCTATCTCTCTAGAATCTCTCTAACTTCTTTCTAGAAGCGTTAATCGGAGCGGGAGCGGGAGGAAAGCCGGTGCACAAGTCATCATTTCTGCTAGTTCGATCTGCAAAACCAGGTTCTTTTCTGTCATAATTTACAGTTTTTTAACGTAGTATAGCAGTAAAAGCAAATTTAGTAAAAAAAAAAGAAGACGAATGCGGGAACAGGGGAGGGATCAAGGCACGCGCAGGCGCCTAGAAAGGAGGGTGCGCGGGCGCCCGTAGAGTAGGCGGCACGCGGCGCGCGGGGGGACTCAGGCGCGCGGGCGCGCGGACGGCGCGAGGGCGCGGACGCGTGAAGGCAGGCGGGCGTGCGGGCGCCGGGGTGGAACGGGGGGCGCTGGCACTAGGGAAGAAAGGGCGCGTGGGCGCCTGCTGTCAGGAAGGGTCGGACTCGTTTTTTGCTGTTTTGTTATATAATTGGTCATCTTAGTCATTGTATACCTCTATTATGCGTGTTTTAATCAATTCCTGGATTTGTATGAATTTGTTTTTGACGTTAAACTACTGAAATGCATATATGACCGGTATTGACTAACCTCGACCGGTCTTGACTAACTGTAAAAATAGTATGGCTAAATTCTACGGTAAACAACAGATGACGAGAGGAAAGGGCAAGGGTATGCTTGGTAGGTTTGGTCTGGGTAAGGGTAAGGGTAAGGGTAAGACCATTTCCGAGCGAGGCGAGAGTTCATCACACCCTCGTATGAGCGGCCCTGATGCTGCTACTGAGAGGAGGCGTACACAGTACGCTACACGCTTGTCCAGGAAGCATAGGGAGGTTGACCTTCTACGAGCGCGCGAGGAGAGGTTGCAGGCAGAGTATGAGCTGGAGCAGGCGGAGGTGGAGGAGCAGAAGTATGCGGAGGCACGGGAGGAGGAGCAGGAGCTGGAGCAAGAGGTGGACCAGCTGTAGGGTGTGGATCTCACTCATTGATCGGCGATGGGACGCTGGTTGTTCAGTCTGATAGTCCTGCTTGGCCTACTCCTCCCAGAGCGGGACCGAAGACGCACGTCATCACAGGCTGACGCTGATGACGAGGACGTAGATGAGCCGGGTGCTAAGTATGAGGGCACACGGATGCGCCGTCGTCGCAGGTCCTCAGTACATGGTCTGACAGAGGAGGTGGCGCAGATGCCGGATGCTGATGCTTGGTTGCTTAGGCCGACTCCAGTGCCCAGGCCCTTACGATACGAGTTTGATCTCGAGCTTCGGTGGTCACGTCGTGCTTGACGTGTGGCGGGGAGTGGTATGTTTCCCGTTTGGTAATAGATTCCATAAAAGTTTAGATTGTTTAGGTGGTTAATATAGTGTGAAATCAATTATAATATTCAACAAGAGAAGAGATGCCTTAGCTTCAAGCCTAAGGCGAAGTATTTGGAGGTGTGGACTCCGAGTACATTGAAGCACCCAGAGTCTCGAGCAGCGGTTGAGGCTAGTGGACTTGCGCATCTTGCTGACATAGCGCATGGTTGTTTTGACCTCGCGCTCCTCTCAACGTTCGTGGAGAGATGGCAGCCTGACACGAACTCCTTTCACATGCCTTCAGAGAGATGACTATTACTCTCCACGACGTCTACCACATTTTGGTATCCCCATCACTGGCATGGCGATTTCCTACATGCCCGAGGATGCCGGTGCCTGGGTCGGTGAAACGGCCCCACCACTACACGTTCTCATCCCCCACTTCCTACAGCTGTTTGGCTCGCGGACAAGGAGCTAATGGAGTGTAGGTTCCTGGAGAAGAGCCAGGTACGTTACTGTGCTCTTCACGATACTTGTGGTGGTCCATACTGTACCCCACTTCAGGAGACGACGGCCTACCTCTGGTACTTGGTGACCCACTCATTGATCATCGACAAGGGCAAGGATCGTGTTATGCCCTCGTCCTACTGGCCCATCTGTGACCCTAGTAGGGTCACATGTATGTGTGGGGGGCTGGGACACTGGCATACCTGTACCGACAGCTCGGCATCGCTTTCCGGGTGGATACACGTCAGCTGGCTGGTTGCCTAACGTTGTTTCAGGTGAGAACTTGATATTGAGCTCACGACTTCAGTATTGTAAACTTATTGTTTGAGTATCTTGGCTAATGGTTTCGGAAGATTACCGCAGTGCTGGATCTACGAGTACTTCCCCATGTTCAGGCCGGAGCAGCTTTCAAATTGGGATGAGTGCTCCCCGATGGCGGCGAGGTGGCCTCGTTACACGAGGAATTTAATGGATGATGAGAGGCTACGTTTCGTGAGGGGGCGGCTGGACACGATGTCCTCTACTGAGGTACGAGTTGCTTAGCGATTGTCGTATTAAAAAGTTTGTCGTTTGACGTATCGTCAAACATTGTTTCCCATTTAAGTTGTTAATTGTTTTCCATTAAATGAAACGTAGGTTGATTGGCTGCCATTTGAGTTTGAGGGTACCCTCATATCACATGCGCGCTCCCGGTATTATGGCACCATATAGTTCTTGGATATTGCTGAGCCATATATGCCCGAGCGGTGTCGCTGCCAGTTTGGATTTGTGCAGACTATCCCCCCTCAGCCTATCAGACCCGACACCCATTATCGTCCCTGACATGGGAAGGCATACCTTGCCGCGTACTACGGACAGCCGTGTGGGACAACACGACGGGCCCAGCAGGTGGAGGTTCCTTTGACACATGCGCAGATGCCATGGCCGTGGACCAGGATTACATCCGGTGGTTCCAGCGCTGTTCTCATGTTCAGGTGCGTCCCCTAGGAGCGGACGGTGGCCAGTACACGCCGAGAGGATCAGCTCCAGGTATATACTTTGTCTTGTTAAATTTTGTTGTTGTTTGTAATTGTTTTTAAATACTAACTTCACATTTATACTTTACTGTAGTTTTGGGATGAGACAGCGCCGCTTATCTTGAGTCTTGCACCGGAGAACAACCTGGGCTGGCCCACCGGCTTCCCCACCTAGGCGGCTGATAGGCTGGAGATGGCCTTTGAGTATTGCCGGCTTAATGTCCCGACCACCCCTGATTCGCCCACACGTCACAGGAACCCTAACCAGCCTCGTGCTGGCATAGAGTGGTACATCGCGGGGCGTCGCACCAGAGGCCTTAGGCCTAGAGGGAGGGTATATACCGTAGGCACATGGAGCAGGCGCGTCGTCATAGGGATAATGGTGGGCTCGGTGATGATACGAGGGGACCTCGTGATGGGAGGGAGGACATGGTGATGGCAGGGGAGGACGTGCTGGTGGTGTTCTGGGTATGGTGTGGGTGAGTATGGTGGGGGTGGGTATGGTAGGGGTGGGTATGGTAGGGGTGGGTATAATGGTGGTGGGTCTGGATATTTTTAGACTTATTAGTTGATGCTGTTTTTGAACATTTTGTACTAATGCTTAAACTGGTGTGGTTATTGTATTTTAATATATGTTTTTTTGCTTTTTAAATAATTCATTCTTGTTTATGTCATTAGGATGTCAATTCCCTTTGCAATTCACGTGAACCATTACATCGTACTCAGTGAATATGGGGCACGATTCCAACGTGCTCCGGATGGGCAGTGATCGATACAGAAATTAGAACTCCAAGAAGTGTTAACCTTCTAACAGTGTCATTAAATCAAATTGTCAGATCACATTTTAATAATCATCAGCTCGACGTCTTTTCCATTGTCTATCTTATGATGGACCAAAATCTATACAACGACTCTATCGTCGATATACTAACCGATGCAGACGTACGCATGATGTTGCAGAACTACTTAGACCTTGGAGAAATAATGGAAAGAGTTAGGATTTGTGAAGTATGAAGATGATTCAGACTTCGAAGACCCCGATGTAATACGAAGCAGGGCTGAGGCGGACCGTAGGGAACCAATGCACGCTACAGGGCTAGTACAGAGACGACGTCCCCCAACTTGATTAGTGCAACCCATTTGGATTTCATGTATTGGTAGTCAACATAATTGTTAATTGTTTTGGGATTTAAAATGATGTGTCTCGACTAAGTTGTAACATTATGAGAAATGATGTGTGAAAATGTTGTTTGAAAATGAAACTTCAAAATAGAATCGCTTTTGAAGTCCTGAAAATATGTTTCAAAGATGTATACATTTTCATTTGTAAAAATACATTTTTTAAGCAATCTCCGACGACAAACCGATCTCGCTTTTGAAGTCCTGAAAATATGTTTCAAAGATGTATACATTTTCATTTGTAAAAAATACATTTTTTGAGCAATCTCCGACGACAAACTGATCTCACTTTTGAAGTCCTGAAAATGTTTCAAAGATGTATACATTTTCATTTAATTAGTGGAATATGCTTCAGCCATTGTAGTAGCTAAAAGGTGACAGTCAAAACACCTACAACTGAAACAGAACTATTGTTCTGAATTAATTAGTGGAATCTGCGTTAGCCATTATAGTAGCTAAAAGGTGACAGTCAAAACACCTACAACAGAATCAGAACTATTGTTCTGAATTAATTAGTGGAATCTGCTTCAGCCATTGTATTAGCTAAAAGGTGACAGGCAAAACACCGACAACAGGGAGTGACTTTTTTCAAGAAACTACTTTGTAAAACTAGATATATTTTCTTAAGATAATATTATTTACTCTTGTACAGTACGCTTGGACTTATAATGGAGGAACAGAAACAGAACTATTGTTCTGAATTAATTAGTGGAATCTGCTTCAGCCATTGTTGTCGCTAAAATGTGACAGTCTCGTCGTCATACAACAGGGAGTCCCTTTAGTATATCCTTCTGCACACTTTGAAGTCTTGATCTTCTTTAGTCTTTCCTCATCGCTCTTGCAGTCTAGTAGTAGATCGTCAATATGAGGCAGTTCATGTTTGTCATCATCATTTACTGCACACTTTGAAGTCTTGATCTTTTTTAGTCTTTCCTCATCACTCTTGCAGTCTAGTAGTAGATCGTCAATATGAGGCAGTTCATGTTTGTCATCAACATTTACTGCACACTTTGAAGTCTTAATATCCTTTAGTCTTTCCTCATCACTCTTGCAGTCTAGTAGTAGATTGTCAATATGAGTCAATTCATGTTTGTCGTCATCATTTACTGCACACTTTGAAGTCTTGATCTTCTTTAGTCTTTCCTCATCACTCTTGCAGTCTAGTAGAAGATCGTCAATTGGAAGCAGTTCATGTTTCTCGTCGTCATTTACTGCACACTTTGAAGTCTTGATCTTCTTTAGTCTTTCCATCACTCTTGTAGTCTAGTAGTAGATCGTCAATATGAGGCAGTTCATGTTTGTCGTCATCATTTACTGCACACTTTGAAGTCTTGATCTTCTTTAGTCTTTCCTCATCACTCTTGCAGTCTAGTAGAAGATCGTCAATTTGAAGCAGTTCATGTCCAAGGCTTCTGATTGATGCGTTGACTAAATTGTACGGATTCTATTCATACAAAATCAAATTACCCTATCTAGTATCTGTATAGATCTTTAGCTAAGCAAGCGTAAAAGCACTAGCATTAGAACACACTGTATGTACGATGAATTTGCTTTTATTAGATAAAGAAATCCATTGTATCAACATAAGACACTAACATATTCAAAATTTAAGTCTCCTTTTAAATAGATTCATGTTGCAAAATTACATGACTTCTTGAATATATTACTGGCATACAAGAATTCAAAAATTTAAGAAACTCTAATCTTCTATACCATTGTTCCTGATCCACTAGTTGGGGGAAACAATGTGTACCAGTGTGCATTGCGCGGTAAGTACGGATCAATATAAGTTGTAACTGAGGCTTCATGCCAACGTCGCCACATCGGATTCATGCATGGGACTTGACAATTTTCGATTGTTTGGACTCTAATGAAATGAGATTGCCCAGCGACACACATCATACAGACCTCTACTGTTGGACGACCTAACCCCCGATCATCACATAGCGGTAGTGCGACCAACCCATTAGCATTACCAGAGAATCCTGTTGAAAAACTGATAAGCACAAAGTGGTACACAGTGGACAAGATAAAACCAAGATCGAGAATTTCAATCCAGTGTCGCATTGGTGCAAATGAGTCTCCAAACCAATTCAGTCGTTGGTACTGTCTATCGTACCAATCTCAATCACTTTTGATAACCACCAATCTCTTCTACTCTCTCCACTCATCCATGCATGCACGTCTAACCTCTTTCCATTGGTTTTTCATCATTGTACACAAAATCAGCAATAGCTCGAAATTCACAGTTTTCATCGCCCACTATCTCCCTATAACTTAATATAATCAAGTAATATCGATCGAGGTCAGTCCAATACGGCGAGGATTCTAGGGGCTCCAGTATGTCGAATATGGTGTATGTTGTTGAGGTGGATTGTGTTGCATTTTCGGTCCTTCTCCAGTTTGACTCATTCGCTCAGATGACCATCACTGTGATTGACTGTGTTGCATTGACGGCCCACGATCACTTGTACTTTCGGTGCTGTCGAGCGTCACTGAGACTGCGAACGTCGTAGGGGGGGCCACGATTTCCAAGACCTAAATGCTCGTGCTCGGACTTGTCCCTAGTGTTTGGCCTCTTCTTTTTTTGGTAGGGGGCTACCCTTAGGCACCTTCACCTCTGGGGCTGTAAACCAGTGTGATCATCCTCGGGCTCCCATATTGGCTTCCATGCGTTGAACGCTTGTTCGATCATCGTAGGATCAAACTGCTCAGACAGATCCTCATACCACAACCTACACAGAGCTGTTCCTCTGTTGTACGACTCATCGCATGTTTGGCGTTTGTGCTTCAAACTTTTGCTGTTGGTCATATCTGAGTGTTCGCCAGAACATATGCACTTCTTCAACTGGTATATTTAAACCGGCTTGAATGTACTGATACATACGAAACGCGCACGGTAATCCCATTGTTGAAGTCAACACACAAACATCTTCGTACGACGTTGTGTGATCAATATCGCAACAACCGTTTTCTCAGCTCCGTCTGGAGTATCCCAAGCATTTGAGGCTCACTTGATTGACCAGAAACAAAATGGGACTTGTTGGTCCTTCCTAAACCCTTCTGTCAATGGAAACTCGAAGTCTTGTTTAATGTGGAAATGTTGCCCTTCGATGAATCTATGTATGCTGTCGAAGCATGTGTCTAGAGATCCAGTGGATGTATGAAGCCAACACTTTAGAGCTGAGTGGGGCTCTCCGCCCTATAGATTGAAAGACAATTAGTTGCAGATAAATGGGAAACATACCAATACAAACGACCGAACATGTTGACAATTGAAGTTAAGCTAACCTGTTGGTAGATGTGTTGCCGAAATGCATGAATCTCTTAACCCATACCTCACAAAATTTCTCCGCTGACTTAGCCATGTCTTACTCAAGTACACAACGAAAGGATTGTTGGCGCCATAAGAGTGTACTAGTTCTCCGCACAGTTCATCGTACTTCGCGATAGTTGAGGCGTAAACTATTCACTTCCACTGATCACTATTAATTCGGCTCTCTCACGGTGAACATGCAGTATCTTGATCGCATTGGCAGCCACGTTCCTGCATATATGCCAACGACATAGAAGATGTGGTACAGAAGGATATACCACTGAAGTGCTTTCAAGCGCCTTTTCATTGTCACTGACAACACATTTGGAGGATGGGTCAACACCTTCTTCTTCAGCTGATTAAGCATTCATGTATGCAGACTCGTCCTCTCTCACCGCAAGACAAAACGCTATACAGAAGTTCTTGCCACACGACGTCACTTCGATGAACTCCACTAGAGGCATCTTGTACATGTTCGTCTTGTAAGTCTATCAATGAGCACTACATAAGGACACATCTTAACGAGCATCAGCGAAAAATGGTGCGCAAACAATATAGACCCAGCCTAGATGTATTCCCTGCAAAATGGACATTTAATTAGAACAACATTTAAAGTGATTAACATCCAATAAACCGCACTAAACAGATGTGCTAACACTTACTTGCATCTTTCTCTCGGACCACCACCGTAATTACGTTCATCTAGCAAGTGCATGAAGGACACTACGATCTTCTTTTCTGAATTTCCCAACTAGGTTATGAATCGATGTCTTGTCTGCGGTACTTTCAGGGTTCTTGTCATGCAAATGGGCCCACATCTGCCTAGCGCAACACTACTCCTGTACAAACTTTTCATGCTTGCCCTTTCGTCCACACTAAAGCGAGGCCAGACGAGTGAGATTGCGGGTTACTACTAACTCGTGGTTGTGCGTCGGACCATCACCAAGATAGACCAGCCCGTAACGTTCCCCACCCCTGATGCTTAGGCGTAACGGGCAGTTGCATTTCTTCGTGGCACGTCATGGCCTTTGACTAGATGATGACAATTATCCTGTGCTAACCCGTGGCCTATGCTTGTCGTACCTCTCACACGTTAGTATTACTTCACCGTCGTCTCTCTTATTCTATCAGATTAGATAAATATTATTATCCCTGTCTGGTGCGAAGCGCATAACTAATGCCTCCTCTTTATCGCCAAAGATTATGCTAGTATTAAACACATGACCTATGTCTACCTTCACGTCCTCGAATTCATCATCGTTCTCACCCTAAGCAAAAAAATGTCGTTCATACACGAAGTGCTACTCGTAAACTCTAATACTACGTACTTTAGAGTAAATCACACATAAGGCATGCAAATAATCAACAAAGTATATCATCTAAAGTACTCGAAGACAACGCAACGGCGTAAACGGATCGAAGACGGAGCAATAACGAGAACATACAGTGATTTGAAAAACGGGCACCGGCGCAGCGCCGACAAAGAAAGGCCGGCGCCGGCCCATAGGACCGGGTGCGCGCTAGCACGCGTAATATGGGGAGGGCGCGGGCGCGGGTAAAACACTGAGCGGCGTTGGCGCCGCTAATGAATGGGGCGCGCCGCGTCTGCTATTTCCCGAAGTCGTTTTTTGCTTTTTTTCATTCATTTTTTGTATAGATTCTAGCTATGTTTGTACATAAATTGCTAAAATCACAACAAAAAGTACCTCAGAATGAGCCTCTCGTGAGTACTCCTCGCTGTTAACATCATCTGCATACTCGTCATGCATTTCTAGAACACCACCTTCAGCATTTCCTCCATCTTTTTTACTCTTCTTACCGAAGAGTTTTTTCTTCAAACTTCCGAAAGAAACCATTTCCTCTCTTTCTCTCTAACTTATCTCTCTAACTTTAGGATTTCTAAATTTGAATATGATTTCATATCATATTCACTTCCTTTAATATAATGAAATTTTGGGGTCACCTTGTAATATATCACAAATTATGGTAATATAGTAATTTTTGAAAATTATTAAAGTAGGGACAAAATGGTCTTTTTCTGACCGCGAAGTGAAAACCCGACTTAACGTATTGACCCTCCAAATTATCCCAAAATAAACGATTATATTCATTTATTTTACTAAAACCATATTCTATGGTATAAATTATAGCAATTTATGACATATCATAATCCGCTGAGCACCATTACAAAACACCTCTCACTCTGCGATGACAGGTTGGGACCAGATCTACAAGAGAAGATAACTCTCCCCAATAAACAAAAAGAAAACAGGAGTGGCCCTATTCTTTTGCAAGTGTTTCCAAACTGGTTTATGATTTATCATCAGTGGTTTATCAGGCTCAGCTCATTCTTTTGTTGTATTATGGGTCAGATAACATTTACTCATAAAGCTTATTCAAAACAGCATTATCAGTTAGTTAATCAGCTGGTTTACGCATTACTAGTTGCATTATCAGTTAGTTAATCAGCTGGTTTACGTATTACCAGTTGCATTATCAGTTGGTTTACATATTATCAGTTGGTTTATCAGTTCAAAACTCGAATACAAAAGAACAACTTATATAGGTTTTACACAATCATCGCTAATTTTGAAATCAGTCATCAGCCAATATCAGCTATCAGCTGGTTTATCTTTTTGCAAAGAATGGGGCCATAACAGTGATGGGAAGAGATAAATCACTAATAATAGCTCCATTATTGAAACCATTGATCTAAATTGCTATTGCTATGACCCCATTTATGAACATTGATCGATGCTCCGACAGTAGAAATTAATGCTTCTGATGCCGGACGTGGGCGGTGCGAGGGCATGGCAGCGCAGTTTATCTTCTTCCGAACCGGCCATCACCGTCCCGACCTACCGGTATAGCTCACTGACGCTATTTATAACATTTTCATTCACCACCTACAGTCTCTCTCATTTGTCTCTATTCGGGTCACTGTAACTCGTGCGGGTCCCGCAGACGATCGAGGAATTGGCTGCTAGTATTTTTTTTCCTTTTCTGAAATGTCGTTGCTCGAGTGGTTGAAATGAAAGTCGTCAGTAAGGGGATCTCGTGGCTAGGGTTCTCAACTACTTAGTTAGACATTTGATTTCATCACTAATCGTATCTCGCAGAGAACTCGTTCAGCTGAAAGTCAGATCCTTTCTTTTCTCTTTTAAAATTTTCGTCGTTGCCACTTTCCGGTGCGGCCCCCTTCTCCGATACAGGCGGAGCAGTCATCGTTTAGGATAACGCAAAAAAATGTCGCTAGCGAATAGAGATATACACTCCGGGAATGTTAAGGAGAATCTTTTTTTTTTTGGGTCTGACTTAAATTAAAAAAGAATCTTAATTTTTTTTTAAACTCGAATCTTTAATTTTGGAAGATAAGACGAAAATGCAAAATAAAGAAAAAAAGGAATGCGTGACGCACACAATCTCTCCTTCTCTCTCCAAGTTCCTCTCATTATTTATTAATCCACCCAGCAAAAATCACTATTTCCCCGGAGACTGGAGTGGATTCTGCGCCTGTCTACCATTCCTTCCTCCCAACCCTCTCTTTCTCCCCGTTTAGAATTTCGGATTCGATCAAATTCCGTGCTTTTGGAGGGAAGGGAGGCTTGGTCAGTTCTTGTTTATTGTTATAGTACTTCTTTTCCTCTTCTCTTCCCTGTGCTTTACTCTTCCTCTGTTACTATCCTCATTTCGTAGGGGCAACAAGGAATTAAGGTGCCATCTGCGGAAAGAGTGTGTTAAAAAGCTTGGGAAGCAAATTCGTCTGATGGGTATTTCGGAAAAGGAGGGTTATGGTGGTGGTACGAGAGTTACCAGTTGTTTGAGAAGCTTGGTAAGGAGGAAGCAGGTGGACTCCGAGCAAAAGAGTTCATCTCCTACTACACATCAATTGGCCAAAGCTTTATCCGTTCCCCATTTGATTGCTATTGGTAATCATTCCTTCGCTCAATTTGATTTTATTTATCTTGAGAATTATCTACTTTTTTCTTTTCCTTGAGTTTCCCCTTCATTTTTCTGCAATTTTTCGCCGTTCTGATTTTTATTTGTGAATTGAGCTTAATTTCTGCCAATTCTGATTTTTAGATGAGGAAGACCATTCTGATTTTCTTGATTATTAGTTGCGCACATATATTTTCGTTGAGTCTACTTGCGGAAATTACTCTGAGTTCAAGATTTTTTTCCTGATTGATGTACTGTACTTGATGATAATCGCGCTGATTGTGGGTTTGTTGGTGTTTTTTACAAAAAGTGGATCTCTTAGTTAGCCATGCATTTGAGTTGATAATCCGCTTCCAGCTAGTGTGCTTTCCTATCGCTTATTCTTGAAAGTATATAATTCCACATGCTAGGTGTGGGTTCAACCATTGGAGCTGGTGTTTACATTCTTGTCGGTACTGTAGCGAGGGAGCATACAGGGCCAGCTCTTACTTTCTCCTTTCTCATAGCTGGTATAGCAGCTGGCCTCTCTGCATTTTGCTATGCTGAGCTAGCAAGTCGATGTCCATCCGCTGGGAGTGCTTATCATTATTCATACATCTGTGTGGGAGAATGGTACATCTCTATCCTATCTACCAGGGGATGAATTCTGCTGAATCATTCTGCGAGTTTTTGGGATTCACATACGTTCTATTGTACTTGTACAGTGTTGCTTTGGCTGATCGGTTGGGCTTTAATACTGGAATACACTATTGGTGGATCTGCAGTTGCCCGTGGAATATCACCAAATCTGGTTGGTGCTTGATAATTGTTGATGTGATGCTTTCAGAGCTTATATTGACTAATGGAGAGCGCATCGGTACTCCTTGTTTGGTTGAATTGTTGCTCAAGCTTAGATTCCTGGCTCATTTATTCTGATGTTGTCTTTTTATGAATCTCAGTCCGATTAGTCTAGTCTTGTTCTTGATGATTGTGTATGAGAGAATCTAATTTTTTGAAAGTCATAGCATCTACTATCCTATGTGATAGATACAGTTTGAAGCAATACTTCAGTGACTTTTCAGCTGGTGGATGCTGTAGAAAATCGTGGAAATGCTGGTTTCAGATCGAGAAATTCGGTTATGAAACACTTTAGTTATGGTGATCTAGGAGCATGACATTCAGTATGAACAAGAGTTTAGATATAAAATCTGCTGTATCTCTGTTCTCATTCAACTATGACAGTGCTCTTCATTACTCTAATGTTTTTTACTGGCTACTCTTTCATTTGCTGTGTGTGAGATCATTAAATCATCTATACCTTTTCTATTTCTGATGGTTCTCTTATCAAGCTATCTTTATGTCTGTTATACTCTTACAGGCGATGCTTTTTGGAGGTGAGAACAGCTTACCGTTTTTTCTTGCTCGTCATACTATTCCTGGTCTTGACATTGTGGTCGACCCTTGTGCTGCAATTCTTGTTTTTGTTGTCACCGGGCTGTTATGCTTTGGAATCAAGGAGGTACACGTGGTTTGATACATCTAATATTCTCACGGTTTGAGCTATCCTGGTGGATCTATCTGGTTAGAAGTTACCTCAGTTAATGATTGTGTTTATGTGAATTCCTAAACTGCAGAGCACACTAGCACAGGGGATTGTCACCTCTGCCAATGTGTGTGCTATGATTTTTGTCATTATCGCGGGAGGTTATATTGGCTTTAAAAGTGGATGGCCTGGATACAAACTTTCCACAGGGTAATGGAGATACATTCCGATTATCAACCCCTTAAATTGGTCTTTAAATATTGTTTTGACATTAATTTCTCATTCATTTTGCCACGATGCAGTTATTTCCCATTTGGAGTTGATGGGATGCTGGCTGGGTCTGCAATTGTCTTCTTTGCTTTCATTGGGTTTGATACAGTAGCAAGCACTGCTGAGGAGGTAATTGTGATCATTCCTGATATGTTATCTGTGCTAAATTTCGTTGGTGTTCTGAGGTTTACGATTTCCAGTTTCTCCGATCCTTTGTGTTTTTCTTTCTCATATATTGATGGCATTGTCCTACCTTATATATTGATTCATGTTAGCCGATCACAATTATTTTGGGAATAAGGCTTTGATGTTGTTGTTGTCGTAGCTTCTCTGTTGGACAATAATGGGAAGTATATTCCTGGGAGAGTCACTATATGTTTAAATTCACCTTTTCCATTATCTTAACTTGGCAGGTGAAAAATCCAAAAAGAGATCTGCCCCTTGGAATTGCCTCTGCTCTCTCCATCTGCTGTGCATTATATATGTTGGTTTCTGTTGTCATTGTGGGTTTGGTGCCGTACTATTCATTGGATCCTGACACTCCGATATCTTCAGCATTTGCTTCCCATGGGATGCAGTGGGCAGCGTAAGTTGTTTCCAGTATTGTGTCACTTGTAATTGTCATGTTTGAACTTGACTCACTCTCCTGAGAGCTGTTTTTCCCCTCCTTATATAGGTATATTATTACTGTTGGAGCTACAACAGCTCTCTGCTCTACTTTGATGGGTTCACTTCTTCCACAGGTACTTTGAGGGAGCTTTTTGTGATTTATTTGCATGGATGTACTACTTCATTTATCCCTTTACGGCCTTCTTGAATATTTAATGTGACGTCACAATGGACTATACCACTCTTCAGTTATTGCAAGTAGATAGTAATTAGTAAGATGCGTCAGACTAGATGTACATTGCTTGAAATTTTTTTTCAATCTTTGGTGAATCATAGACTACTTTTATCAAAATAAAATACCTCTTTGAGAAAGATTCCAAACCATAATATGAAAGCCAGAAAAAGGAATATCACATAGTGCACTGCCATGCCATCTGGGACGCAGCTCAGTGTGCTCTACAGCTCACGCAATCTTCTGTTGGCTACAGCATTTATTGCTGAATATGTATTCTTTTAGGCTTAAGTTCAGTACTGAAATGGAGCAGTGAAGATAATGATCAACATCTGCTTGTACCAAATACCATTGCAAACAAGTACTAGATTAGGTCAATCAAGTCAGTTCCTATTAACTTCAAAGTATATCCAGACAGTTCATAAATCTCCGCAGTGTGGTGAAGTTTAAAATTAAGGCTAAACTGTACGTGCACCATCTCATAAGCAGCAGAACAAATTCAGCGGTAAGTACCATTCACCACAACCATAGAGAGAAGTCTATTCTCATCAGCTAAATTTGCTGTAGACGGAGATTTTATGATAATTTTAATATTAGGGATGATAAAGCTTACTGATATACTATCCGGTACCTGTACTGCTAAACAAATGCTGAATCTGACTGATGATTCCTTCAGTTTGGAGAATTTGTATGGTTAAAGTTAATATGGTAAAACATAGTTTTTCATTTGAAGGCAGAAAATAACGCCTGGGAGTTTTCTTTTCTCAATTGCACCTGATTTTCATCTGCAGCCAAGAATTCTGATGGCAATGGCCAGAGATGGATTGTTGCCACCCTTTTTCTCTGATGTAAATAAACGCTCCCAAGTCCCCGTGAAGGGCACAATAGTGACTGGAGTCACAGCTGCAGCTCTAGCGCTTTGTATGGATGTTTCCCAGTTGGCTGGCATGGTAAGTTGCTTATAGAGCCACGGATGTACCTTGATTTACCGGAATTACATGTCCTCTCTCTCTGCCCTTTCACATTTTGTTATCTATTTTGGACTTCGTCCAGGGCTTCCACACTTGGATTCTAAACACTTTCTGTTCCTCGTTCAGGTTAGTGTTGGAACACTTCTAGCATTCACTATGGTGGCCATATCAGTGTTAGTACTCAGATATGTTCCGCCAGATGAGGTGCCAGTCCCGTCCTCTCTTCAGGACTCTATCGATGCAGTTTCATTGAGGTACTATGGTATTGTTGAAAGCTCCGCCACCATCTCTGAAGATGTTATGAAAGTTCCTTCAATTGACAAAGGAGCTGCACAGCTGAGGGTCCCTTTGGTGTTGAAGCAAGTGGCTGAAGGAAGTTGTAAGTGAACTCTTACCATGACATTGACTCGATATGATTTATTTCTGTTCAGTCATTCCATTTCTTACTGTTTTTGGGTTTTACTTTCAGATCCTTTGAGTGATGAAAAGAGGCGGATAATTGCTGGCTGGACCATAATGTTTACATGTATAGGAGTGCTGATCCTTGTATCTGCCGCTTCATTTTTGCAACTCCCTAGGTAAATCTAACTGGAGCTGCTGGTGTTTGTTTTTTTAGCTGTTTTCTTGTGGTTGTAAAGACACTAACTACAGTGTTTCCTCACACATTATTGGATAAGCAAGCAGTAGTTTCTCTCTTAACACTTGTATCAGTGACTTCTGGAGGACCTAGTCGATTAGTTCTTTACCTTTTGACGATTGTTGAAATTTCTCTGATCTGTGTTTTTCAGTATACTAAGGTATGCCTTATGTGGCATTGGTGGAGCTCTTCTTTTATCGGGTTTAATTGTCCTGACTTGCATAGATCAAGATGATGCGAGGCATCAGTTTGGTCACACAGGGGGTATGCTCTTTCTTTCCAAAAGTAAATATATATTACTTGTACACTTGGTGTACCGACACTAGGAGGATGGATGCTGGAAAACAAACTCTGGCAAGAACAGCGGAATGTAAGATGTTAACATCTCTGGATGCTCTCAATGTTTGTTGTAGGATTTACCTGCCCGTTGGTTCCCCTACTCCCCATCACTTGCATCCTCATCAATGTCTACCTGTTGATAAATCTTGGGTAAGATTTCAGATACTCATTTGATGGTGATGAAAGTGCCAACTGCTAAATATGTTTGGTGAAATTGATTCCGTGACATTTATCTATCTATTTATCTATGTATGCAGAGGTGGGACTTGGATGCGTGTGTCTGTGTGGCTATTGATAGGAGTAATGGTGTATGTATTCTATGGTCGAAGTCACAGCTCGTTAAGGGATGCAGTTTATGTGCCAACTGCACATGCTGAAGAGATATATAGAGGCTCTGAGAACAGCCTTGCGTAGCTGATATAATTTCCCACCCAAGAAGGGTCTTTGTGCTGTGGTACCTTTATTATTAGTTAATGGAATCCCCCAATGTTCATGTAAGATATGTTTGAACCCATTCCCATTTTTTTAAAGCAACAAACAGAGCTTAAAGTATCTGTTAATTTGTACAGCAGGATGTAATAGTAGTGGCTTACTTCAATTTGAAGTGGTTGATAGGGGGATCAGACACAAGCCCCACTTAAAAGATGTAAATATGTACCACATTTCTTCTACCAGGGGGTGGAGAGATATCATTAGGATCTTTAACCAAAGATTCTGGATTCAAAATTTATCCACTACTACTGTCACCGCTCAAAAAGAATGTAAGACATTTCTTTGAGTGTTTTGAGTTGCCACTCTAGTTCTCTATAAATACAGGGTAAAACAGTTGTCTGAATACAGATGTATTGATACAGTCCTGCTGATATGCTGCTGCTGACTCTCATAATAGCTAACGGTGGTTGTGTTGGACAACAAATTATTTTGCGTTGAATGGTTAGATTACTGCTGGTTCATGTACGCTGTAAGAAGTCAATTCCGTCACTGATTTGTTTGGAGATTGAGCGTAGATGTTGTCCAGTGACAATAAGAAAAACAAAATAATTAGGGAAATTTCATAATAAGAGGTTTACTTGTTTTTTTTTTTTACCTAATACCTGTAAACTATACTATCTACTACTCCCTCCTATTCTAAATATAAGTCGTTTTTTTCTTTAGCATTATGTTCAAATTATAAGTCGTTTTAAACTTTTTGTATCTATCTTTCTATTTTTACCCTTTCTACTTTTTTAATTATTATTGTCATTGCACTCTACTTTTTATCTTACCAATAAAGTATATTTACTTTTTTATTCTTCCAATACAAAAAGTAAGGGTATATTAGTCTTTTTAAACTCTTTCTTAAATATTGTGAAAAAGTCTAAAACGACTTATAATTAAAATAATAGGGAGTATAATATACTTCTCAATTTTATTTTACTTTATAATGTGTGCAATGTTTTATTTGCGATATACCCCTGTATAGTGTGCCGCTATCTTTTCAACTATACCCCTGCGTGAGCATTTTTTTTAACGAGATACTTTTCTCACACACTATCTTTTCAACTATAACTACCCCTGCGTAGTATAATGAGCATTTTTTAACGAGATACTTTTCCAAAGTAACAATTATTCTTTTTATAATATAACGGTGCACAGCGTAGTGGTTAGTTTTGGCTTCTAAATACTGAAAATAACACATAGGTGTAGTGTCTCACAAACAGTGGTTCAATAGTATGATTTCAGATTAGTGTCAAATTAGCTTTCAATTTTGGTGAAAATAAATACTTTCTATCATGTTTGACTTTGTAGAGAAAATCAGAAGGTCTCACCTCTTGTTCTAGATATTTAGTGTAGATTGCGCCTCTTAGATTGATGTCCAAGTTATTTATATTATCGAATTGCACTTGCTAATCTTATTATGATCTTTTTCTTTATTAGAAGTTAACACTATGTAGGCATATGAATTCTCTCGATGCCTTCAACCTTGCAAGAGGTTGGGTCAGTGTTATATTGTTGGTTCTATTTGGTTCCATTGGTTATAATCTGATAGCCTTTTAAGAAATACTTAGATTATGACAAATAGATCATTACATATCTGAATATTGAACAAGCTGTGTTTGATAAGTATGGTTGTCTCTATTGATTTGTAAGTCAGACACTTGAACCTCTATTTATCTCTAAGAAGCCTTTATCTCAGTGTAGAATGGGATAATTGTCACTCTTGTTGTTCTACTACTATCATGTTACATTAAAGATCTTCGCTTTGTATCTTCTTTTTTTTCACGTACATCAACCAAGTTGTCCAAGCTATAAAAACCTATGATTTGAAATAAATAATGTGCCTAGAGGTGTGTTGGGTGCAGTTTTGAGGTTTTGTGCTAATTATAGTGGGTACACCGAGTAAATCGGGTTCCATCATATTGGTCAGATTATGAGGTGAGTGGCATTACTTTTACGGTTGGAGGGATATATCGTGAAAAAAAATATTCATTACACTGCATAGGGGTATATCGTGAAAATGTAGCTGCTCATTGTGTAGGGGTATTTTGGGAAAAAAATTGTTACACTCACATGGGTATATTGTAGGATAAAATAGATAGAGAGGTATATTACAAACTAAAATAAACCTAACGGTTATATTATAGTGATTTGTGAAGTTTACAAAAATTACATCCCCCACCCATGATGTTTGAGGAAATTACACACCCCACCCACGAGGTTTCAGACATTACTTTCCCCACCTATGTGGTTTCCTCTGTTTTACATCCAACAATTTTTCTAATTTTTGTTCAACTTAGGAGATGCTTAAATGTTTTCCAAAATTGATAAAACTTTACATGGACAATGCTAAAGTGTTATATTTTGATCTAATGTCAAATCCAAAGTTTTTTAAGCTCACATGTGATGTGTGGTAGCCAATGAAACATGTGACATGTGGACGTGTTTTCATTGGGTCCCACAAGTCACGTGAGTTTAATTTTTTTTGGATTTGGCACTGGACGAAAATATATCACTTAGCATAGTTCATGTAAAGTTTCTTTAATTTGGACAACATTTAAGCATCTTCTAAGTTGAACAAAAAATAGAAAAGTTACCGGATGGAAAAACCACATGTGTAGAGAAAGTAATTGTTAGGGCATCCACAATGGTGTGGATTCCACTCATAGTGTTAAAAAAAAAAAAAATGATGAGATGGACGAGAAAAGATGTGAGAGGAGTTCTAAACTAAGACACTCTTTTTAGAGAACCTAGGTAAACAAGAGAGATTATGAGAGCATGTAATAAAATAATATTTATTAATAGGTGGAATCCACTTTTATTATTGTGGATTGAAAATATTTTCCCTTTTGTAAAAAACAGGTAAACCTCCAAAGTTTCTAAAATATTTATCAGTGCAAACCAATAGCGGGTCCCAAATATTTGATTAAACGTTTCAAAGTACTGCAGGTCTATATTTAGCAGGCCCAATAAGTCCAAGCAAACCCATTAATATGAAAGCCCAAACGTTATAACAGAGTCAAACACCCGCCGCACGATGGACTTCATTTGCTAATTTTATGCACTTCACAGTTCAAACTCGAGGGACTCGAGAGCGCTCGATCTACTGTGCCACTCGTCCACTTTCACTTAACTTCGCTTTCCCCTGCTGGTCAGTGGTCTGCTCTGTGCAAAGGTGTTCACTTCTGAACTATTTCTTCGCGCCATACACTCCTCTCTCCCGCCCGCCCTCGTAATTAAACCAACGCTCCACTCTCCCCGGGCCTCTCCCACCCGCTTCTCATCCCTTGCGCAATCCGTATCGAAAGATGTTGTGGGTGGACAAGCATCGGCCAAAATCATTAGACAAAGTCATCGTTCATGAAGAAATCGCTCAAAATCTGAAGAAAATTGGTAAGTTTATTGTTAGAATTGTGTCGGAAATCTAGCGTACAGGAAGAAAACCTAAAGTTCATTTAACACACGATTGTTTGATTGATTTTTTCTTTGTATCTGACAGGTTACTGAGCAAGACTGCCCACACTTGCTGTTCTATGGGCCGCCTGGTGCAGGGAAGAAAACCCTTATCATGGCACTTCTCAGAGAGATGTTTGGTGTCAGTGCTGAGAAGGTGACTTATTCCGTTTCAGTAGTTGCTACGTTTTCCAGTCTCTACAATGCGCCCCTCCCCTTTCTCAGTCACCTCCATGTTTTCTTCCTCACATTTTGATTTTATGTTGAATAGGTGAAGGTGGAGAACAAAGTTTGGAAAGTTGATGTGAGCTCTCATCTCTCTTCTCTTAACTCTTTTTGTGCTTTTTCGTAAGAATTGCACAGTTTTGTTCTTCAGTTAGGAAATTAAATCTAGAGAGCAGGCTGCTGCATTAATATTTTTCTTGACATTGGCCTTCCTTTGTTTGTTACTTCACGTGTACTCATCTAGACATAGATGAAATTCTATTTTACACGAAGTTAAGTTAATACTTTCCTTAGTATTTAGTGTAATGAAGTTTTAGATCTGCTTATTTTGTTTGTCATGGGATTATATTTGTTTACATGTATCAAATATGAACAAGAATATATCTCTATGAGGGCATTAGGAACACAAAATAAGTCCCTCCACTAGTCCTCAACATTTCTCATCTGCTACTGCATTTCCTCTCGCAAAATTAACTTTAATATGTCCCCTCTTGCGCACCCTTTTCTTCATTTGAACAAGATTGGACAGATCAACGACTAATTGGAAACAACTTGGACTGAATTCCGCTGACCGGTTTGTGTTTCTCTGAGATAATATTGTAGATTACTTGCCTTTGTAATTATAGGCAACATGTGACTCGTTGGTTTTTAATCTAATATATTAAATTTAATCTGTGTGTGTTGCAAATTTGCAAAACTATTGAGCAAATTTGATGATGATGTGCATCCAAATGGAAATAATATACTTTTGATTTTTATAGGCTGGAACAAGGACACTTGATATTGAAATGACAACCATAGCAAGTACACACCATATGGAGCTTAATCCAAGTGATGCAGGATTTCAAGACAGATATATAGTTCAGGAAATAATAAAAGAAATGGCCAAGAATAGACCAATTGACTCCAAAGGAAAGAAGGGCTTTAAAGGTAGGATTTATATCCTGGTTGTTTGTGTCAATTTGAATATTTTGTTACTTGATCAGTTGAACCTTTTATGGCGCTTTTCTTTTATGGTTCTACCCACAGATCAATACTGCTAAATGATTGAAATTTTGAATGAATTATGTCTAGCGATCATTAATGTGAATGTTGTCGCTGCAGCTACTTTCGGATGAATTATTATGCTTGCTTCGGGTTCTTTGATTTTCTTCATTGATCAAAGGAGGAAAATGCTAGCTGTGAGCATGAAAAATCTGTTCACTGTGTACAAGGAAAGGAATAGCTTTTTCTTACTGATCAAACCTGTTGTTTTATTCTTTGAAATGTCAGTTTTGTTGCTTAATGAGGTTGATAAGCTCTCCAAAGAGGCCCAACATTCATTACGAAGAACAATGGAGAAGTATAGTGCATCTTGCAGGCTGATCCTTTGCTGTAACAGCTCCTCTAAAGTTACAGAAGCTGTACGATCTCGATGCCTTAATATGAGGGTTAATGCTCCTTCAGAAGGGCAGGTAAACAGTATTTTCTTGTTCGTTGACCCCTCTTTATGCAGTGGGTTGTGAGTGCTAATTGAGCAAGAGAATTAAAGGTTGGAGATGCCGAGTGAATAAGGAGAGGTGACATAGAAAAGTTAAATGTTTATCTGATTGGTACAATATACTCCTAAAGTTTGCAAACATTTGCTGAGATTAGAGCAGTGGGGGAAAGAAAGGGTATGGAAAGTTGTCTACACTGTAAATTTATTAGCTTGAGTGGCTTCCATTTTTACTGTATTTTGTATCTCATGATGTGAGGGATTGCTTATCTCCATCGCTTTATACCTGTTTCCAGAGTCCTCTTTTTCTAAAAAAAAATTTGTATGCTGTATATAAAACAATCACAGTATAATTTTTCCCTTCTTGTTTGCCTTTTCTTCCGTTTCATGCGACACTTCTGGCATAACCATGTTGAAATAATTGTTAAGGTGTCTTGTTGGATAGATAGCAGGCACCTTTGCTGACTTCCATCGTTGGCCACTGCTACCTTAACCTTTAATCTCTTGAACCATCCAAAGTATGCGTTTCTTCTTTACAGTTAAACATAAAGATTGACGAAGTTTGATTTGTCAAATCACAACAACAATGTATCTCTTAATAGCTAAAATGTGTGCTAACTAGAACATAGGTCAAATGTATTTGACCTTCTTGCTTCTAAAAGGTCAGAATGAGGCTGAGCCGAATTATTCTACTGACATGTAGTAGTTTAGAACTGCAAACTCTTAATTCCTTTAAAAAGGATCAATCTCTTTGGAATTTTTCTTTTGTTTCCTGATGACTTTGTATGGCAAAAATGTGATTCTACCTCTTTGCATCTCATTAGGACACCCACCTTCATTTTCTTTACAGTAACATTTGTTATGAGCGGAACTATATATATATATATATACTTGCATTCTTAATATTTTAATCCTTCATGCTCGTCATCCGAGTAATCATTTGGTCTGACTTTGGTAAGAAGCATCATATAACTATCTTCTTGATTTTATGTGTGATTGAGCTCCTCCTAACTTGACTGCTGTTTTACTGTAGTGGTATCTTTCTGAAGGTAAACTATTTTTTGCAGATACTTAAAGTACTGGAGTTCATTGGAAAGAAAGAAGGGTTACAAATCCCACCTGGATTTGCCAATCGAGTAGCAGTAAAGTCCAACAGAAGTTTGAGGAGAGCTATCCTATTGTTGGAAACCTGCCGTGTCCAACAGTCAGTGGCAGCAAAAATCCTTTTTCTAAACCTCTTTATGTTGTCCCCTTTCCCCTATTTCTGTTAGAAACAGTTGCTGAAACTTGACGTTTGTTTAGGTACCCTTTTACTGCAGACCAGGCCGTACCACCAATGGACTGGGAGGAATATATTTCAGAGATAGCGTCAGACATGATGAAGGAGCAGAGCCCAAAAAGGTTAAATATTTCAGCTGGCACTATATTCAGTGTTTCTCATTTGTCCATTATTATCTTCTCCTGGAACTTATTAATCATATACTCTGCTTTAATGATAAAGGTACACAAATGAATGAATCGGGTAGATTTTCTAGGACTATATTGACAAAGTAGGAGCGGCTGTAGACTTCATGCTGCATCTAATTTTATATGAGGCTCTTTAATTTGTTACGTTTGGTCTTATATTCATTGTGCTGTTTCCCATGCAAAGACATAGATGCATTATGTGTTTTAGTTAATATCAAGATTCAATTCAAGAACTTCTCATCTCCACTGTAATATTGCTTAGGCTAACCGTTGCTTACTATTTTGGCCTAGCAGTGTAGGAGCTGCATTTAGTATATGCTTGTGAAAATTCTTTTTACGTTCAAAGGGTGGCTATGGTAGATGTTACTTGTTAGCAGTTAAGAGAATGGGCAAATATGGAATGGTGCGGAAAACATCATGCCAAGTGCAAATGTAGAGTCTAGATGGTTACGTCACTTTAAATTGGCAATCTCCTGATTTGCTATCAGATTATTCTGCGGAGGTCTTATTTGTACGCCACCTGGCTGTGTAACAATGAATAACAAATTTGTATTAGTATTCTGTATGCTGAACAATTCATCTCAATCTTTGTGAAATCTTCTAATTAATCAATTTCATTTGTGCAGACTATTCCAGGTTCGTGGAAAGCTGTATGAGCTGCTCACGAATTGTATACCTCCTGAGGTTATTTTGAAGGTAAAGATTTGACATGCGAAGAATGCAATGAGATATCCAGTTGGTTAAAAAACCTCTGGTTGTTCTGTGGGGAGGCCATTTAAGTCTTGCTTCATCCCCAGCTTAGGAAATCCAAAAAGATATGGTATGTGAAGATATTTGTTCCATGCACTAATATTTTTCATTATTGTGCTTTCCAGAAGCTGTTATCTGATCTATTGAAAAAATTGGATGCTGAACTAAAGCACGAAGTTTGCCATTGGGCCGCGTACTATGTAAGTTCTTCATTTTGAAATCATATTAGTGAGGCATTGCTATATAGTGATTTCATGTGCGTAATAAGAGTCAAGAGCACAGCGGTGTGTGGCTGCTTCTTATCGGTCAGCTGAGGAGACAATGTGACCCATGCAGAACTAGGCACCCAGATTGTTGTCTTATAATTAAATTCTGATGAAAGGATAAGAATTTTGGTCACCTAATTCTGGCCACATTTTATTGTGATAGACTCGGGTATCATGGCTTATTTTGTGCTGCCATCCTAAAATTCATTTCAAGATAATATATAGAACAGGTAGTTTTCAGGAAATGCATGAGATCGTGCTTGTTACGATAACAAAATACATTCTTGAACAATCTTCATATTTAATTTGAACAACCATCGTCTAAAGTAGAACAACTTTTATAATAACTCATAACTTTTGCATCAATCTGAACAATTAATACATTAACTTGAACAACCTTTGAATTTAAACGCTGCTCACCCCACAACCGGTTGTACAATAGTATTTACCACTGTCGGAGGCTATTTGTGCTGAAAATTTGTTGGCTCTCTACAGGAACATCGGATGCGCCTTGGACAGAAGGCCATATTTCACCTTGAAGGTATAGTTGTAGGGTTGATGGAGGAATTTTACTTTCTGGTGCTGATTGAATGATGACCTGGTGCTGTGCTTACTTCTGTTGATGAATTTATGTAAATTTCTTTCTTCAGTGATTATTTTTTGTTTTTCTTGCAGCGTTCGTGGCAAAGTTTATGAGCATCTACAAGGCTTTCCTCATAGCGACATTTGGTTAGTGAGGGATCTTCAGCGGAACTGGCTGGCTAAACCAACCTCTCAGCAGCCTCTATGCTGTATTTCCCCTAGTTTTTAATCCTTGGCTATAGGGTTGCTCCGAGGGAGCATTTTGTGTACTGCAAGAGCAAAGGTCGCCCATTGGCAGTGTTACTACATCTACCCTTTATGTAAAACACTAATCACGAGAGGTGTCCGTTCTGATTTTCAATGCACCCGCAGTTAGGCCAGTTCAAATTACCTTTTTTTGCTATTATGGGACTAAAGGCAGGATGCAACTTATTACTGGCTATGATGATGTGGATGTCATAACAAGGGAATGGACGTCGCATATTGCTTGCACCGACGCACTAAATGAAACAATTGATCTTGTAATCATAAAAGACGAGCAATCAAACATCAGTTACCAATACATATTTGACAAAAGAGCAACCGGTAGATTAACCATATAAATTATCAACTTTTCAAAATTTGGAGTATTTCCGATGAGGTATTTTTTTTATACACTAAATAAAAGGAAAATCAAAACCCACACTTGGGACAATCCATGGTAGATTAACCATCTTATACGGTTGACTGATTTCGGTTAACTGAATATTTGGTTTACCATTCTATTTAGATGGGTAATCGAATCCGGTTAACCGTTTAATTAATTCGATTTTCTAGAATCTAATTTCATTACCATTCTATATTTAGACCGGTTAATCTTTAGTTTGGTTCGATTTTTTCGATTAATCTTGTAGCTATTTTATTTATTGATGAGACCCATACCATTAATATTATATAACATTGATCATTCATCTAAATCATGAGTGACAAATCAGACATGTGATAAAAAATAATAGTATGTATAATCTCTCAATAACTAACATTAAATATTGTATAAGGTAAACAAATGTTTATAATTCGTTAACTGGTTGACCATTATGGAAAATTCAATACAATTATCAAAATCGAAACCGAGGTTCGGTTAACCATACCGCAAGAACCAGTACGGTTAACCTGAAAATAGGAACACTTTCACTTCAATTTCGGTCGAAAATCGTGATATTAGAATTTTTTGGGCAGCCCTACCCCTTTGTTATAAACAGTTTATTGTCTATAAATGCCACAAACTGTATTTTATGACTTCTCAACTCTTTACAAACTAAACTATCAGTAAGCCTTTGAGTGTCAGAACAGAAAGAAAAAATTGTTAAGAGAATAGAATAATATATGCCTTGGAGAAGCTTATAGGTTGAATTCCACTCTGTTACAAAACTTCTACTTAGAGACAAATAAGAGCAGGGTGCCCTGGTACCTCCTGATAGTCCTCATGGCATGTAGGCTAGCTTCTTAACCACAGCTGGCCATTTAACTCTTTTCATACATCAGGGGTCTACAAAAGATGGATCTAAATTCATGGTCTGGTCAGTTCTAGTTGCAACGACAGTGAACTCAGTCTCACTTTACAACATGCGGTTTCTGCACAACTTGGGAGTGTAAGAGCTGTATATTAAGGGATTTGTTCAAGTCTCCTATGTCCTATCATCATAGAAAAAGTAGTTGTTAGATGTCAAAACAGGATCAGATGTTGAGGCTCCAGTCAATACACACTGTCACAACTTCCTAATGATGCCAGGGCCAGGGATGAGACAACAACCAATTCCAGACGAACAAGGTTCACATGGGCAGCTCAGATATGCACGGTAACAATCTCACATTGTTAAAATGATCATCATACTCTTGAAACTAGAGCTAAGAGGAACTGTATCAAATAACAACCTGGATCATCAGCAAAAATTTGTTTTGTAGTCTCTTACCACGAAGGGGTCGAGTCATGATGTAGCAGATGCAAAATCCTGAATTGACAGCACCATAAGAGCCGTAGTGAAAGAGAAGATACACACAACCTGTAGGGCTTCCATGATAACTTTGCTGCCAGTTCTTGGTAATACATGATGTGTAGGGAGGACTTGAAACCACAACGTAGGTAGAACTTCACACCAGTGGTAAGAAATGATATGTTCATCCCCACATACATACACCTGTAAGTACAAACAGATATGTCCTTTTCCCGAACTTGGATAATTTTGTACGTAGCATTTATCACAGTGTATTCTGAAATTATTGCTAGTATCAGAGAATAGACTTGAATAGAAAACAATATGAAATGATGTCCCTTAACTGATATTTGATGCTATCAACTAGATTATAAAATAATACATGACATACTACAACAACTCTTCAGGTACAATCAGTGACGTCTCACTCAAAAGATTTACAGAAGTGCAAACAAAAAAGTGCCAATTGCCCTCGCAGTTGACATTCAAATGCTGATTTCACAAGAAAAAGAATCAAAACGTAACTTAAATTGTAGCTGACTAGATACTGTAGTTTAAAGATGACCTCTACCCCCACATCTTGAGCACATAATGTTTCCACTGCCTCCACAACCTACATAAACATCAAATAAAAGGATTAACAGACAGTGGAAAGCCTGATTAGTTGACAGGAATTCAAAGTGTAGAATTTAATCTAAGAGGATGAATACAATCATTGAGTTCTGGACCTTGACTTCCAGCTTAGCTAAAAATAATTCAGTGTACATTCTTTAGCAGACTCAGGAAAAGGTATCAATATAAGTAATCTTGTTTGATTCACAGTATCTAAGTAATCTAGGATAACTCTTGGAAAGAGTCACTGATGACAATGATTTACTTGTAGCCATAAAAAGCATTCACTTCTGCATGCACTTGGACCCCTCATTCACATTATGAATTAAACAATATTGGAGGCAGAAATAATTTACCCAAACACCGGACTTTGACTATGATTCCTTGGCTCTCCATTACAGAGTCAACATATAAGCCAGAACCAAGGCAGTAGTACAGAGAACAGCACCCTTAGCTAGACAAAGATTGCACCGAGGATGATTCCCTATTACTTTTTCTGCAATTGACACGCCAACAGGTTCCTCTATAATCTGCTCAGGAATTGGTTTGTCATAGCAAAATAAGGATTCAAGAGTGCCTATCCTCCTATGAGTGTCTCCAGTTGAGAGCGAACCAGTCTAACAAAACCACAAACAAAACACAATATTTAGTTACCACTTTGTCAAGTGAAGTCGAAACAAATGTTCAAGGTCGGAGAAGAAGAACTGAATTTATATGCAATAAAGCTGATTCAAGTGACATGGCAGACATTTTACGAACTACAGTAAAAATGGAAAGACATGATTGGGGGTATCTATAACGCCTTAAAAAATATAGCAACAGATGGGATGGAAAAAAAATTACGGGTTACTGTTCAGAAATACCAATTCCAGAATTCGCATAGAAATCAGAAGATATGGAATCACGGACAGCCAAAAACGTGGAAAATTTAGAATCATGTAGCACAAGTGCACCGCCATAAGTGAGAGAAATTGATAATTTGTTGAAACCCGTATACAGCTTCATTGTATATTGATACGGATAGCAAGAGAAACAACCACCGAACCTCATGATTGTTATTGCTAGAGGCAGAACCGCTGGAAGAGCATTTCAATGGTGATTTGACGGGGCCGTGTTTGAGGAAGCCCCGACTAAAGATCGCAACAGTCTGCTGACTTGAACCGTCATGTGAAGGGGTAAACTTTTTGACGGCAGAATAAGGAGATACCTTCAACGCTGCAGCCATCGATGCCATGGATAATTTTGTAAGAAGGGATAACTGCGACAATTCTCTCTCCGTGCTTGTCCAACGGCAGAGAAGCAGACAAGTGAAGGCGTGTGGTGTGGCCCCCAATTCGTGCTCTCCCTCGTAGTTAACGACGTCGATGGGTACGATGCTGCGGTGCCGTACCTCACCAAACCGAGCAGTGAAGGCAGCAAAGCAAAATAAGAGTCGAAGGCCTTTGGATAGTTTTTTTTTGGATCGAAACTTAATATATTGCATATCAGCCATCCAAAATAGCATATGTTTTGTTACAAAATGAAACCCCATGGTTTCTCAGCACTTCTCCTTCAAGCTTAATAGCTTGAACCATCCAAATGGGGCATCATGTCCCTCCCAAATCTTCCACTCAAAGTAGTTTGTTTTTTGATAAAAAAAAAAAAATCCACTCAAAGTAGTTGTTGCATCTAGAGGCTAACAATGCAGGAAAATTTGAATACATATCCTTATCAAAACATAGTCTAATGTTTACATCCTTACAAAAATCAAAATAGAAAGAGGGGGAGGAAGTGGATTCCTCTTGCTTTCGGGAAAGGATGTCCTCAATTTCTTCAAACTTTCTCTGTTGTTGATAATCACCATCACATTTTTGATTTTGCTGCTAGCTGCAAGAGAAACTCCATACTTGATCGTATCCACTTCAGCTAGAAGACTAGAAGCATCGCTTCTAGTTTTCCTGTTGAAAATATATTGCAAAACACCCGAATATAACATAAGTGCTCCACTACAAGTCATATTTTTTCCATATTTTCTATTACAGCAAACAAATAAGATAGAGAATTGGTCAAAAAATCAATCATTTTGGTCTTCAATGATCCTTTATTTGTATTTCCTAGTTCCCATTTGATAAGCCTCTATGAAGGCCATATTAGAATTCAGACACTCTAGGAAGGGAATCTCTGGGTTGTGTCGAATTCAATTTCTGGCATCATAAATGGCCCACATTTGATTCATCACTTTTGCTATTTTCCTTTTCCCCCAACAATGAGCTTGATCTATGAACCAGTCTTGAATAGCATTATCTCTGGCTCTAGGCAGTTGGTTAATATCAACACAACTTTTCCAAGCATCCTTTGATGTCCAACACATAAATAGACTATGTGTTTCTGTATCAATATCCCCACACAATGGGCAGTTACCTTTTCCTGCTATTCTCCTTGAGATGTTAGCAAGGCAGGGTGTAGCTTTGTTTAGAAATTTTCAGATGAAGAGGTGTACTCTAGGGGGAGAGGTTCCTATCCAAGACTTTTTTTAAGAATGAGAAAGGAGTATATTTTGTGGATGTTTCTGCCTTAACACAACTTTCCATTAATTTTAAGTAACCAGATTTGACTGAGTAATCCCCTGTATTGTTGTATAACCACCTCCAAGAATCTTTGCAGTTCTCTGTAATCGGAGTTTGGAGGATATTTTGGTGGTCTAGAGGGAAAAATGGATTTCACAAGGTTCTGATTCCAGGATAACCTGTCATCAGCAAGAAGGTGGTTGACTTTGTAAGTATGATGAGAGGTATTCTTTGGAGGAGTTGGTTTAGCAGGGGAGTTCTTTACAATCCAAGGATGGTCCCAAATTGAAGTGTTCTCTCCATCTCCTATAACTCTAACTGCTCCCAAATTAATAACTTCAATGGCAGTAAGGATGGATTTCCAAATGGGGTTATCATTTTTCCCTTGGGTGGCTTGGAGAACATCTGTATTAGGGAAATAAAGGCCTTTTAAGTTCTTGGAAACTAGGCTATTTTCATTGGTCAGAATATTCCAGACTTGTTTGGCTAGAAGAGCTTTGTTGAAACTTTCTATTTCTTTGAACCCTAGCCCCCCTTTATCTTTCAGAGAGCACACATAGCTCCACTTTTTCCAATGCATGACTTTCTTCTTTGAGGACCTAACCCACCAAAATTGAGAGCAAATGACATCCATCCTGTCTATGATACCAGCGGGCAATTTAAAGAGTGACATGGTGTAGTTTGGTAAGGATTGTAGCACGCTCATTGTAAGGACAGATCTAGCTGCCTGAGATATGGGTCTGTTCCACCCTCTAACTTTTTTTAAGGGATTCAAGAATAAAACCAAATGTCTCTTTCTTGTTCCTCCCTACTTTCAAAGGGAGACCTAGGTATTTGGAAAAGCAGTTAACTGGTTGGACATTTAGGATCAAAGCAATGGAGTTTTTTGTTGTTTGGGATAATTTTGGGCTGAAGACAATCTCATATTTGGCTTGATTAATCTGGTGTCCTGAAGTCACAAGAAAATTTGAAATGATTTTTTTCAAAGACTCTATATTTTTTCCATTGGCTTTCCCATAAAAAGATAATGTCACCAGCAAAGGCAAGGTGAGAGATTTGAGGGGTTTGTTTTTAGAGGGTTATTCCTTCATAAGTCAGACCAGTCATTGCATTGTTTAGCATTCTGGATAAGGCTTTTTGGGCCAAGATGAAGAGAAAAGAAGAAATCGGGTCACCTTGTCTAATACCCCTTTTCTGTTCAAAACTATTCCCATGAGACCCATTGATGATAACCATACCTTTGGATAGTTAAACTGGAATGGGTGAATGAATTGGCAAAAAAATATCTCAAATAACACTCCCCAACAAAAATATTACTCATATAAACCTCCACCAAAAAGCTAATTCCTAAAATAACACTCTCATGAGAAATCATCTCTTCAAAAGACGATTTCATTAATTCCCGAAGTTGAAATCGGCTTTTGACGATTTCATAAAATCTCGCACCATGTTAGATGCTTACTCAGCGGGATAGAGGAGTTGTAAAATCGTCTTATGTAAAGATGACTTCCTAAAATCGTCTTCTCAACAGATGATTTCACCTCTAATATACACCGCAACTATCTTTTCTACAACGGATGTAATCGTCTTTTCAAGAGACGATTTCTGTTGAAATCAATATGAAATCGTCTCTTTTCTCCTGTTTACAGCACTTGGAAAAAAATTCCAAGTGTTGTAATACCACAATTGAACAACACACACTTACAACACACACTTGGAAAAAATTCCAAGTGTTGGAACACCACAAATGAACAACAAACAACCTGTACATATTATGAACTCCCACACAATCACAATACTCAGATTCGCTTCAACACAAACATAACATTACAGAAACAAAAAAAATGAAATGTTAACCCAATATAATAGTTTAAGATAGAAATAAACATAACTAGTTATACAATCCCTAACTCAAGTTGTTTACAAAATGTAACAAATCTTAAACCTACATCATCTATGTCTACGTCGTACGTACGTCCTAGGCCCACTAGGTGTAGGATCCTCAACCGCTGATGCAAGAGTAAGATCAAGGACGACATCACTTAGATCTCTTATATCATAATGATGTCGGAAATCTTTATCTCTAAGCGGTGCTCCGGGAGTGGAAGTAGAAGCTAAAGCAAGGTCTGCATCTGGTGTCGTGATGTCAAAATCCATGCTCGTCCCAACACCGGAAGATGATACCCCGTGTAAGCTTGAGCTGCTCCCAATGTATTCAAACCCAGTGGTGTCGACCTGCTTGTAGGATCGACGACCTGAGACATGGGCATGCTACCGGTGATGTCCAACGCCTCTTGATGATCTGGCTCAGCAGCTCGACCACGTACACGTCCTCTTCCTCTTCCTCGACCATGCACACGGCGACCACGCCCTTCTCTTACACCATGATCCGCAAGGGGATTTGCATCTTCATCGGCAGGGGCAGCTGCAGGGACCTGCTGTGACCGTGGGAGGACGTAGTACGTGTTGTTGTACTCATCTTCATTAACCGTAGTCTAGTGAGAGCATCATCGACCCGCATTGCCTCCAGCATGCCAATGACCTCATTTGTGGTCTCTCTCTGCACCACAATTAATTAAATGAATTTAACAAAATAATATGGCATGATATTAAAATAAAACAAGTAAAGTCAGTTTGTTCACCATGTATCCCAATAGAGCTCCCGTGCGGCCTATGTACCTCCTCGTGTTACGACCGAACCACTCTTTGTACGCACACCAACATCATCCAACTAAAGATCAATAATTCTCTCAGCGCACTAGTTCCATAGGGCAATGTACTCTGCATGGTGAGTTGCCCAGTTCTAATCAGTTCGGCCTCAAGTCGATGTTGTGCAGATCTACTCGTACATCGCCCCCATCTGTGCTAGGATCAGTCGGTGGAAACTGAATCCCGCCAAACTGCCGCATCACACGATCCGGGAGATGCCACACCACTATATGAAAGCATATAAACGGTACCCGAGATCGTGCAATGTGAAGACCAGCCAAACAATATGGAGGTAGAGACTGTATCACCTCCTCTGTATAGGGTTGCCACACAATCTAAAACAATGAAAAAAAATTAGAGGCGCTATGTTAGAGAAATGAAGTGACAACAACGTACACAAACAAAAAAAACGACACTAACCTGATTCGGTGTCTACCTGTTAAATGCCTCTCTATAGTGAGTGAAGACATACATCGACATGCCAACGATGGGCAAGCGAAAGAGAAGGAAGTGGACCAGCGTGACGGGTAAGACGATGAATGGGAGCTATATAAGGAAATCTCTCCTACGCTCGAACCTGTAGAATGACCAGCGCCCTAGCAATACCATTGTCCCCAGCATCAGGCGCCAGGCACAGCTGCCGGTACAACCATGCTAGACAGGCGAAACCCCAACTGTATTGACCAACCTCATCAAAGTCCTGCAGAAGCTACAAGAACATTAGGTGGACCTGGTCCCTGGCCGATCAACAAATATGGTGCCACCCAATAACATTTATATAAGCTCGTGTGCCTCATAATTGTCACCTCATCCGCATCCAAAGGTAACTGACTGAAAGTAAAACCAAGTCAACTAAGCTTGATCCTACTATGATGTCCAAGATCTGCGGATCTAGCTCCAAGGAGATCATCGCACAATGCTCCCCAGTCTCTATGTGTGCTACCTGTGACTGGTTGTTCGTCTATAGGTAGCCCAGATAGCACAGCTATGTCCTCCAACGTGATCGTAGTCCCTCCTAACAACATGTGGAAAGTATGTGTCTCTCTACGCCATCTCTCCACCAGTGCGGTGATCAAATGCCAATCTAAGGAGATGAACTCTAGACTAGCTACCCCGTAGAACCCTGAAGCCTCTAAAGAAGGGCGCATCCTATCATCGTAACGCACATGCCCGCCACGTCATAAACTAGCCTTAAAGCGGCGACAATGTAGTACCTGATACTTATTCCCATCCCACACTGTCCTAGACCTATGACTACGCTGATGTCTAAGTATAGAACCAGAGGGTGGACCGGATCCATGTGTAACTGAATATTAAATAACAAACATTCAACTATATTAAGATCTTTTTTAAAAAAAGATGTGCAACTTTTAGAAAATAAGAAACATTTTCTCGACCAACGCAGTAATAGGCAGGTTTCTAGCACCGAGCACAACAACATTGTAACTCTCACTCAAGTTCGTAGTCATCATGTCAAACCGATGCCCACTGTCATGTGCGAATGTCCATTGCTCCTTCGGTATAGTGTCAAAGAACCAGGGGCAGTGACACTGGCACTCTTCAACTCTGCCATGCAAATATAAAACTTACGGGTCTGTGATGCTAGGGCTACTCTAGAGGCCATCTTCTTTATTCCACTTCTTTCCACTTTGTTAAGTTGCTCACAACGTGGCAAACCAATATCTTAGTGTACATTATGGGGTTGCCATAACCCGTTTGATCGCTCCACTGCAACAAGGATCCCAGCATGACGATCGAATATCAAGCACATTAGAGCACTATCCTCGTGAGCGGATATAACATGGACCCTGAGACAAGAGAGAAACTAGGACCATGATTCATATGACTCCTCATTCACCAGGGCAAATACAAGTGGCACTACGTGTTTGTTAGCGTCACTTGCACATGCAATGAAAATTTTATGCTTGTACTTCCCGTACAAGAAGGTGCCGTCAATGCATATCACTGGCCTGCAATGTCTGAACGCATCAATGCATGGTCTGAACGCCTAGAACACCCTCTTGAATATACCGTACCCAGGATCAGTGTCATGCCACTCAATTTCAACCTTTGTGCCACGGTTTGTATGTTGAATTGCCCATAACAAGTGAGGTACTGTGTTGTACGAATCATCCCAATCACTATACACCATCTCAATAGCTCTCACCTTTGATGTCCAAACGTTCTTCCTCTAGATAAAATACTGGAACTGATCAGCTATCATTGTCTGAAGATCACCAACTCTGATGTATGGATTTTAATTCTTTGACATACTTGGTGAATATGCAATCCATGAATCTCAAGTCAAGATGCGGATGATCTGACTCAAGATGGGGTTCAGACAAGTGGGTGGGCCTTCACAACAGTGACCATAAAAAAACTAGGGTGCTTCTTCGTTATCGCAACCGCAATCTCCATCCATACTCGTTTTTAGCTGGGCAGTAGATGTCCTACAACTACGATCGATGATGAATAATATGGTGCCTCTTCATTGTATGTATCAGCGCATCTTTGGTCCGGAAAAACATACCCTTCTTAACTAATCACTGTAGCTCCAATCTTCTAGTTCCAATTCTTGTTCTTCCTCCCACCTCATAATACCACTACCACCATTGGCGTTGTAGAACGGGTATGGATGGACAAGAGAAGCATTGCCGTCCTCGGTGGTGGTAGTGACCACAACAATAGCCACATCAGCCGTGTGGCATCATCAGCACCATCATTATCCTCTTCATCATCATCGTCAGATGAACCGCCTCCAGCCCTTCCATCTCATCCTCCTCGAAGCCTTCACACAAATTGTCGTCATCATCAAGTTGTCCAAGATCATCACCAACTTCATGTTGGTTATGATCTTCAACGGGTATTGGTTATGAGGAAGGATTTTGTGTATATAAAGAGGTATCATTTTGAAGAGGAGCATTGAGTAGGTGAGAAGTGTTTGAGATGATTTGTGTTTGGTATGGAGAATATGAAAGGCAAAGGGGCTTGGTTTTCGGGTGGTGTGAAGCTTGGAGGGCCTTGGTGTTGAGAATGGGGACGTTAGAAGAGTCTAGGCTAGTTGGTTTTCATGTACTTCAACGTACAATTCATAGAAAATATCTCGTGGGCCCTTCACCCCGACAGTAGAACATGGCATTTTGAACATTCTCATCATCCAATGGGTATCACTGTCCACTTTGTATTGCTGTCATTCATTGACTGACCCATCCTCTATGATACTTTCACTTCGTGGTGCACATGTTGGTACCGAAACGACTACCAAAATGAGCAATAAGCTGCTCATGATTGGTGTCGACACTAACCAAAAGAGTTTCTTCTTCTTCCCACCCTCGTAATCAGCTCCGTTTACCCCATGCACAATTTTGCCACTAATATGACACCAAAACTGGATAAAGGCAGACATATCCACCTTTTAGGGAACACCATTGAATAATCAAAGATTTAATCAACCTGAATACCCCAAATCTAAATAATATTATTTATCATTATTATTGGAATATAATCCAAATATAAATCATTTCACGTACGCATGCAACCCATGCATGAAACGTTACGTAAAAACAGTCGTTTCACCATAAATGCTAAAACGCCTTAGAAGCATATGGTCAAACATGACCTTGTATGACCCTCTAATATTCAAACTAAATGGTCATACAATTTATATATGAATATACAATATATTCCCTAAGCTATATTCAGTCAAACGCAAAATGCTCGGGAGTGCTCACACCCGCTCCTTAAAGCACGAAAAGTCCGAGGAGTGCCGAGGTGGCACGAACTCCTATAAAATTAATTCCTAGAGTTCCTAACATCATTATTTATCATTCTAAAGAGAACCCACGAAGTGGTTTCTCAAAATTCAGCAAAAACCAAAGGAGGATTTCTTAGCGCTCCTTTTTGGCCCGGGAGTGTCCCGATGGCCCGTAAATTATGTCACGGGTTGATATAACCCCATATAACTCAATGTAACATCTTAGTATATGTTATTTACTATAATAAGTGTTTACAAACTTGGAACTCATAATAACAATTAATTTCCCAAAATTTCCTTAGAGCACAAAAACACACCTTCGGGTGTCACGAAAATGCGTTTTACGCAATTACCTTGTAGTTTTTTGACATGCCACGAATTGTAATCTTAAATGGGGTTAAAATGACCTTCTAAATAGTTGGTCTGACTAGTCAACAAGGCTCTCTATAGGGGCCGATTTTAAGGGCAAAACTAGTATAAAAATTGCATTAAATTTATAAAAAGCATAGAACATGGGACTCACCTTCCCATGTGTTATTTACTTAATGTCTAAGTATGTAGGTCTCATTTGACCAGCAAGCTGTCGAAATTAGGCCATGGAATAAGGCCATGTGAGCTAGAACAAAAACAATGAGAAAAGTAAAAAGTGGATCTAGAATTCACTTTTCTAGATTCCTTCTTTTCCATGTGACCTAACATGCTTGTCCTTGGCTCTTCAATGTCAGTTAAGACACCCCATTTGACCCTTGAATTCGTGACTCTACAAGGGAGGAAGAAGACAACACAAACTTAGAAAAATCAAAAGATACCTTACCTAAATTTCCTTGTCTTCTAGTTCACATTATTTCTTCCACATGCTCTTGCCTGTCACACTCCTCATGGCCGGTTTTTAGGCTGGAAAAGAGGTCATTTATTGAGCCAATCAACCATGTAATAAACAAAGGAAAAGTAAAGTCATTGACATTAAAATTGACAAACAAAATCACATTCCAATTTGCTTCTTTCATTTACGTGAGCTAGGTCTCATTTCCCTCCTTGCACATTTCCTCCACGGTTTGGTAAGGCCCCTCCTCTCTTTCTAGCTTCATCTTCTTCCTTTGAAGCTCTTAAGTCCATTAATGGAGTTTTAACTTCTATCTTCATCTTAAGGTAATTTCCTAGCATTTCTTGGCAAGTCTTGAAGCAAACTCTTCCTAGCATATCAAGGTGGGTTCGGCCACATTTAGTTCTCCAAGGGGATTGTCCAAACCAACATTAAACCAAGGAGCTCTCAAGGTTATCTTAAGGTAGGTTTTAAAGCTTGGAAATCCTTAAAACATTTTTTGTGTGTAACCAGTTCTACCTCTCTCTAAGTCTCTTTTCTTCTTCATTTTGATGAAGGAAAACTTGTTCTTCATCTACCTTAGGAGTGGCGAATTTATAAGGAGAAAAGTCTAAGTAAAGTCTTGTAAACTACTACTTCCAAATCTACTTAAGATCTTTATTCAAGATCTAACTCCTAAACACCTTCACCTCTTGCATAAAACCGAAGAGGAGCATCAAGTTTACCTAGGAGAAAGCTTGGAGATTCAAGAAGAAGTTCAAGCACTTAACCACCTTTGTTAAGAGTAAGTCTACTATATAAATCCTTATGTTATAGCTTTGTTAAGCTTCTAAAAATTATACAAAATTATGTACACCTCCTAGGTTATATGAAACCGAACTACATGGTATTATATGCCAAAAATATAACCTATAACATATATAGAAAATAATTACCTTAAGACACATTTTTGTGTCACAAGTTTATTAATGTTACATATAAATTTAGGCCGAAAGTTTAAGAGCAAAGTACTTCATTTTGAGCTAAGAATTTATATAGACATTACAATAATTTATACATGAGTTTATGACTCCTATGAATTTATTTATATTATTTAGACATATAAATCCACTTTTATATAACATAAGGTCTCATTTAAATTATGGCCGAATGTTCTACTTGATAAATAAGTTTAATGAGCTACTTAGACATATAAATTACATCATAAAGTTTGGCGAGTTAAAATATTCTATTTGTGTCCTAAATGACTAATTAATTAAGTTATGTG